>JAYJMH010013723.1:0-22108 GCA_036873815.1 Phacellophora camtschatica | reverse complement strand
AGTAATGTAGTGCCACTAAAATAACAAGGGGGGCTCCAATATAAAAATAACCCAAAACAATACCAAAAAGTAAAATTATGTCGTTTTTAGGCATTAAAAAGGGGGGCTGAGCCTTGAAAAATCAAGACCCAAAAAAAAACCAAAGACAAATCTTAAAGACCAAAACAAAGTAGAAGGTCTATCCTAAATTTCATAAACACAACAGAGAATTAAGTGTATTTGCATTTTAAGCATAGTTTCCACTTAGTCATTTGGGTTGTAAAAAGACTCTTAAGGACTCTAAAAATAGTTTGCTTTCTGAAAACAGTTGCATCAGTCATGCATGAAAAGAGGGTCGCGTCGATCCGAACGTCACAAACGGCTAAGTGGAAACTAGGCCTTCGAAAAACTGATATTTTTCACCATTGAGGCAATTGTTTTTTTACCCTAACAAGGGTGCTATGGGCAAAAAGAAACAAGCATTTATGACATTTTTGCAGTTTTTATTCGTTTTAGGCCTTGCATGCCCCGGATTTATTTCTTCTAAACAGGCGAATCTTATGCGAGTTTTGTTTTGCAGGGGGTAGCACATGCAAACCAACTTAATTATTAATTTATACGATAAAGTTATTTGCAATATCTGAAATTAGTGTAAAATTCTACCCGCATTAACATCCTAAAAATATGACGGTTTACGTTGTTTGTCATTGGCCCTTCCCGGGGTGCAAGGACAACCTCATTGTTTCTTGCTTTCACCTACTGTAAATGAGTACAAATGTTGAAGCATACAGATGTGAGTATGCATGTTTGTGTCTATACATAAATTTGGGATAATTGGAATAATTATATATTGAATTGTAGTACTTACTTAAAAAATTACCATTACAAAGATACCCGCACTGACATAGCCCCTGCGCAGCAAAACAATTAAACGTATTAAGAAGGTTTATTTGCGTCTTCAACAAAAGACAACACTTTTGAAACAAACGAAACGTGACTTGTGTGGCTTTTGTCAGATTCTTTCTTGCGCGAAACAGCCTTTTCTTTCCGGTGTGTGTTTTTCTCCTCTTCAAGATAAAATTCTTCTTCAGGAAAAAATTCTTCAGGCTTGTTTGCATCTTCGATAGAAGTCAGCGCTTTCGCGACGACTGAGACGCGACTGGTTTGACCGCCAGCAAACTCATTCTCGTTCGAAGCAATACCGTCTTCTGGAGTCCCAAGCGGCTCCTCGGGATCAAATTCAGACACATCGCTGCTTTTACTTCCATTTGAAGATGTTGAGTAACGCAAAAAGTACTTTCCGTTCCGCAATGCAGAAAGTTCCTCATTCGATGCATCGTTTGCAACGCTTAATTCTTCATTATCTTCCGCGTTAACTCGCATGCTCGGAGAACTTTGTCGTGCCTCCGGTTTTGGAGAACCTCCATCGTCTATGCATGTTTCTTCGCTCTTAGCATGTATTTCACATTCCTCTTTTTCTTTCCCAACACCCGCAGATGTTCTGTGTTTAGCATGAGCATGAGCTGCTTCTACCTCGCAAGAATTATGAGCAAAAGAGTTTGGAATAACAGGCAGCGACACACTAGAAATATCCAATGCCGCATTTAGGGAAGAAACAGATTTCGCCCCGGGTCCCGCTCCATTTACCGGTGACGCAGTCAAGGTAAACAGATCGATCGAAATCGGTTTTCTCTGATTTCTGCTTTTAGCTTTTTTGGCACCATCAATTTGAATCTTCCTGTATTGATTTGCTGCCAACAGAGGAAACTGCCGCAATGCTAAAGAATGCTCCATGGTTTTTCTCGAAACAGCTTTTTTGGCGGCTTCTTTATCATCGCTGTTAACGCCGTTAATCAAATGAAAAGGGTACAATTTTCCTTGACCAATTTGTGTAATAGGTTTTTTAGTTGCATTTAGTGTGTAAAAACTCTCCATGTGATTATTTTCATTATTTCCAACTCCGGGTAAAATGGACTGATGTGGCCTTGCCATGCTGTTAAAATGAACTGCCTTTCGTTTATCATTTCTGTAAAAATACTTCGATTTTTTCTGCACTTCTTGCAGAATTTTTGGATTTGAGTTCCTATGAATTTCTTGAATCAGACTAACTCGAGTTGTGTGAAGCTCCGTGTTGATGTTGACCATCTTCCTATCGTATTTGCTGTCTAAGTTATTCAGAAACGCCGAAAGCCTGACTTCTTCCCGCTTGTTTGCGCTCGTCACTTCGCCTTCGCGAAGAGCTTGGCGCTGTTTCAATTCTTTGATTCGTTTGTCGATGTTTCCTCCAACGTAAGGCATGGCTGTGTCCTAAATAAATTATCTCTCAGCGTCTCTATCTTCGATATTATCCCTTTACGAAATGCATGTATGCTAAGTTTTAATCCCACGTAGGACATGAAAAGCTCTGAGGCAAGTCTTTCAGCATATTTGTTTTATATTTCCCAAAAGTATGCGCAGTTGGCTTTACAAACAATAAATGAATATTTACGCACAAGGTCAAACAAATTTTACACTATCCTTTGTTTCACTTCAGATACGGTGGACAAAGAGCACAAACAATGGATTTTGCTTTGTTTGAGCATATTGATTTCTGGATTAGCTGAATTTGAAAGCAGCCATTTGTTTCGAGGTGTCATTGCTCTTTTCTTTTTACATTGTAATAGAAATAATTATTGTATCTCTAATTAGCGAAGCTAATTGAAGGCAAGAGAAGTGTGGCATGTGCCACGTATTAGGTTAGCATAGGTGCTAACGCTGAATAATAGTCCCTTCTATGAATAATACTCCCGTTGAATAATACTCCACTTTACAGCCAAGATTTAAGCGTAGTCATGATTTACATGTAGTCAAGATGACGGTCGCGGTATGAAGGAGTTTGAGTTTTAACGTTTTCAGCATTCACCTCGGGCTTAGGCCCTCCTGGGTGGTCGAGCAAGTAATTTCTACTAATTTTGTGTGTAAGGCAAGATTTTCATTTGATATGTTGTATCCAATTCATTGAATGAGTTTTTGATTTGTAGAGATTTGATGCACGGTCGAGCACTGTAAGCTTTTCAAGTTACCCTTTCATACCTGGATTTATTAATTTTTTTAAATCATTTTTGTAATCACTCAGAAACAGTTTTCTAGCTTGAGCTTGCCTTTTCATTTTAAAAGTAACCTTGATGAACAAAGAATTCTTGAAAGATAAAATGTTCTTCTTGGTTCTTCTCGTGAACATATTTCTAAAATTTCATTTCCGTAACTTTCTTCCTGCACTTTGATTAATTAACAAACAAGATATGATAGGCCTATACATTTCAAGAAAATAAATCAGTCAATTCATAAACAGTTGCTGTTTTTTGTTGCTTGCCTTTACATTCTAAAAGTAACCTTGATCAACAAAGAATTCTTGAATGATAAAAACGTTCTTCTGGTGAACAAATTTCTGAAATTTCTTTTCTGTAACTTTCTTCCTGCACTTTGATTAATTAACAAACAAGATATGATAGGCCTATATATCTCAAGAAAATAAATCACTCAATTCAGAAGCGGTTGCTGTTTTTTGCTTGCTTTTTTATGTCAAAAGTAGCCTTCATGAGCAAAGAATTCTTTACAAATATAATATACTTTCTCGTGAGCCTTTCTCTGCAATTCTTTTCCTCAACTTTACTTTTCTTTCATCAATTTGCAAAGAAGATATGACACAGATATATGACAAAAACAATGCACAGTGCCATCAAAGTTCAGAGTGTCTGTAATCTATTGGCATATCAATGAAATCTTCGTCTGATTCTTTTTTAATATTGGTACAATTATTGCTGTACATCACGTACGGTTTTTCTTTGCTTTTATCTCTGACATCAGAGTCAAAAATTGACAAGTCTGGTGCAATCATTCTTATATCTTTGGTGTTCATCTTTAGTAGTTTTAACCTTTCTTTGCCGTGCTTAATTTCAATATTTTCAATATTGATAGCAACAGATTCTGCCATGCTCTCTATTAATTTATTAATCTCTGTGAAAAGTATATCTATTTCTGGTGTCTCCATTGTTACTTTCGCCCTTCCTGTAATGTATAAGCAAAGGTAACAAGGTAATTTTTGTAAAGGATTATCTAGATAAAAGGTAACCATTTACAGTTGGCTTGGCATTTCGTAAGTTTTAATTTCAGTTGACATCCGCAACTCGAACTCTTACGGGAAACTGAAATCTGTTCGAGATAGAGGGTGCTCGAATTAACGTGCAGTATATCTTTAGAAGGAATGAGAAGCGAAATGAAAAGTTGAGAAAGGAAAAGAAATGAAAGCCTGAGAAAGCCTGAGGAGGGAAATGAAAAGTCGAGGGTAAAGCCACAGTACTGTTTGAAATAACTGATAGTCGAGATAGTGGATGTGAATAGTATGTCGAAAATAATTTAATTCAATTATTGAAACTGTTACAGGGCTGACAAAGCCTAGTTACTACTCTGCCATTTGATTGCAAACCATCCACCTGCTACCTGTCTTTAATTTTCCCAGTATCCCAAGCAAATTGCGGGCTGGCACAAACAAAGTGTTTTTATTTGACATTTGGCTATCGGCACTACCGGGACACTGTTGTATTGCCGGGAAACTTATGAAACTTTCTCCCGGTAGCTACAGCAAACCAAGATTGTATTTTATTCCTACTTCGATTTTTCTCATTCTACCTGTCTTATACTTCATGTTTTTATTTTTGTCACAGGAAAACAAGAGGGAATTCCCTGTGACAACAATAAAAACACTGAGTGTAAGACAGGTAGAATGAGAAAAATCGAAGTGGGAATAAAATACAAATTTTACTTTTCCTATAGCCCGTGATGAAAGATGGCAGATAACCTTCCGAGGCTTTAGTTCACGACAAATATTGTGAATGTACTTACCCCTTAAACATCTTGCAAGATCGTAAATTGTTCCCATTACTATTAAGACCACCAGGGTAAAACCACAGTACTTCAATATCATGTTTGTTAATTCGGCATCAGATGAGACAATTGTTATAAGGATTTGCGAATTTGTTGTTTCTTCTTTCTAAAATTACAACAACAAATGAATATGCTATGAGCATGGGCTATAGGATACCGGTATTTTAAATAAAAACTTTAAATGAAATTGAAGAGCACAAGAAACGTAATGTTTCCTATAGTTTTCGAAATTGCTGATCTCCTGCTCAGTGCCGTTTCAAGATTGGCTGTTACAGCTTCTTGCACGAGTCCCTTTTCCTGGGTTCTTTGGCAGATTTGACGTCACTTCCGGTCAATCAGGAAACATAATCAAAAATACATTTACAAAATCTGAACTGAAGATTTCTGCCTCGAGTTCGTTTTCTTTTAGGAATTACTTTGAATTTGTTATCAAAGACACAAGCCTCATTTCCACGGAAGCTGATGGACTCAAGATCAGTTTTTCGGCCACATCATTGTGAGTCCCTGTTGAACATAGTTATGTCAAATCGGTCAAAGAGCGCAAGGAAACAAGAGACTTTTTTAATACGTCTTTATAAGGGAGCGGTCATTAAGTAGTTGGGAGAGGGGGTGGAGGCTTTTCAAAAAGTAACCCAAAAATGTTTGCACTCCAGTAAGAGAGCCTTAAAAAAGTTCCTACCCTAGTAAACTGTACCCCAGTCCCTTATACAGCACATGACAATTTATCTACCTTCTCTATTGCCGCTTATACACCAGCACCAGAAAATTTTTCTTGACAAGTTTTACTTTGCTGGTGTAGACGACGAAACTTAACACTTTTTTCTTGAAAAGTATCTTAGTTTAAAAACTAACATGCTAATTTTTAACAAGGAAGACATTTTAAAGAATTAAGCTTGCTAAGTAGACGATATGGCAAAGTATTTTATAATTTCATAATTTAACTGGAGAATGTAGATCTTGAAGACTATGGCACAAACAAACGAAACAATGTCAAAATCTTCAAACGAAACATGATCAAAACTTCTGGTTTTGTAGCAACGTGTAGCCATGTTTAAGACATTGGGTAATCTTTGAAAATGGGTTAATAAGACAGGTGATGTATGGGGATTTTTAATTACCTGAAATGTTACTGAATGATCAGCAATATCACTCAAAACACGTTGTGAATTTTCTTTTACATATCTTTTGAGGCATGATTTCATTCGTCGGCCCTCACCACTTAAAATAATGCCATAAGATGAATCAACTTGTTCTATTTTGTCAAATGTAATGTCAGGGTGTCTGAGCAAATCTTTGTGTTGTCCAGCTTCATATGCTTCTATCATTACTTTCGTTACCATTCCAGAAAGAAGAGCTTTTTTGACGATCTCTGGATCGGACGTGTCGCCTAGATACATGCAAGAGATAAAACATTGTTAGCTGAACTTCAAAAGCCAGAAAAACAAACAGCAAGAAACCGGCATAAAGAGCTTGTATTTATATTTGTATGGAGTGCCAGGATGGCAAAGGGCCTTATTTGACATCCTTAGAAAACATAGCTGCAGTCTACCGTAGAGTTGACTAAATGACTACACAAATTGGGCGCTTGCTGGTAACATTATAAATTTTTGCATCAACTGTAATACTTTCGAAGTAAATTTTGCCAGAGAAACTAAAGATGCAGAATTTCAGCTTGAAGGTTCTTGTTTGTGTGGGTTTCTGTAACAATAACAAAAAGGCAGATGCAAAAATCAAGCATCAAAACAAAATTTAGATTAAAAGTTTAATGCAAATATTGTTACTTTTACGCTCTGTTCAGGGCTATCTATGTTTCACGTTTATTCAATAATTTCATTCCATATATACCAAATTGTAAATGTTGCTAAACTTTTCCACATTTCAGGTTGCAAAGAAAAGGTTTTTTACGCTCAAAGGGCGCTCAAGACATGAAAGATAATTTCCCTTCATAATTAAGTGTAGCTCCGGGAAACAAAACATCTTCTAGAGGTAAAAAGATTTGGGTCAACAGGGATAAGATAGGCTTGGGTAAGATGGGTAATTCCTACAGTGTTAATAATTTCCACCAAATTCCTTATTTACAAATGCTCGTGAACTAGAACTAATAATTATGCAGTCCGTTATCCATGGATGTGTAGCACTTGTAGATTGTTAAATCTCTAAAGACAACTGTTCTTATCGCTGCCCGATTCCAAATCCAAACTGCTGTCTCGTTAAAGTTGGTGCTATCCATCGTTGCTGTGCTACTGTACTCGGTAGATAAGGGCCTACGCCCCAAGAAAATTTCCTTGAATTGGCCCCCCAAGCATACCAATTTTACACCTATAGACTCTAAAAAACATTTTACTGATATTTTCACTAACCTGTAACTGTTTTTAATCGAAGCTTTGTCAGAGCAATCATCAGTGTTTCATTTGATGCCAGCATCTGGGAGGAAACAAATATTTTAAGGGTATTTTTAATTTTTTAATTTTTAATCGAGCTTCTCATTTCGATCTGCTTTTGGATAAACTATAAGCTTTTGCTTTCTCACTTGTATTGCTTACACACAAAGGATTTGTATTTTTATGATAATGCTCTAGTGAAAGTTGAAGATGTTTTATTTTCCGTTAGGTCGCGATGCGAGAAAAGGTTGCTCGTCAAAAAAATGCAAAGACCAGCTGAAAAAATAGTTCATTATATCGATGATATGGTCAACAGAAGATTTCACAAAACTGCGTGGAAGATATAGACAAAAAGGTAAGAACATAGCACTATCAAATCATACTTGCAATTTTACCTATTTCGTTATGCACCTGCACCTAACTGTGAACTACGAAATAATAATAAATGGGGGGGGGGAATTATTAGAGACCCTAGAGAGTCTAGAGTAGTATATACATTACAGTATATACATTTCAATTTTTTCAAACTTGCACCCTGTATACAGTAGAAACCCGCTACCCGCATAAAATTTCATAAAATAATTTCATAATATAATCAAAGGTTCTTATTTTAAACCCTTGAAGTACATGATTTGGAGATAAAGGAGGGGTGAGATTACTAAGTAACTATAAAATTGGGTGTAATTGTCACACTTACAAATTATTCTACTAATTTGTATGGTTTAAAAGTTAATTTTTGAAAAAATGTGATCAATAATTTCAGCTGCAAGGTTCTTATAAATGAAGGTTCCTACTGTATTAGAAGTAGCATTATTATACTATGGAATTTGACATCCAGCTTTTGAGTGCGAGCCTTGAAAATACAATTGAAACTACAATGCTCAGTGACACTACCCCCCCCCCCCCCCACCTCCCCACGAGTTTGAATGCCTTCATTCATTACTACAATTAAAAATACTTTTGTATTACCTTCTGGCTTTTCGTCGGACTTTTGCCTTTATTAGATGAAGTAATTAAAACTTTTGAAGAAAGAGCATTCACAATTTGGCCAATTAACAATGATGTCAAAACTATTCCCATAAATGTCCATATGATCGCAAATATTCTGCCACATTTTGTCTTTGGTGCTATATCGCCATATCTACAGGAAATATAAACCAATGAAATAATCAAATCATAAACATTAAATGTATATAACAATTATTTTCTCTTCACAAATTCAGTGACAGTGACAGATGTGTGTCCCAATATGGGTGGGTCTGGTTCTCTTTTTCAGCAATTAAAACTGGGCACCGGTGCGAATTCATTTGAATCATTTGTTTGAAGGGTACCTCTCCTAAAAGAATTGAAATTGAAATATGAATAGGAAAATTGAAATAGATAGCAGATTAAATGGTGGGTGGGTTTTGCAAAACTCAAGGCTCCACCTTTGTATATAGTAGGCCCACCTTTGTATATAATAGCCCATTCAGGAAAAAAACCAAAGTAGAATAAGCTTTGGTTTAGTAATGGTTTAATATGTTGAAGTTGACTAAACATTTTTCGATGGTAAAAATTGAATTTTCATAAATATGGTGAAAAATGGTGAACAATGGTGAACAATAAGAATGACGAATGCTTGCTATCAAGCAAGGAATATTTTTCACATACTTTTACTATAATTTGCAAAGGTAAACACGTGTTGCAAACTACGACACCACAGAGCTTGGGGGCATCCACAAAATACTTTTAGCTGCAACTCAGCTTAATGTACTGAAAAGACTAAAAGACTAAAACCATTCATTGGTTTCGAACAAAGAAAGATTTTGGTTCAAAGCTTTCTTTATTAAAATTTCCACTACTGCCCACTTGTTTGGCATTTTTCATCTTCTAAATCGTAGAATAAAATCGAAAAAATACAAGAAAGAGCTTTGAGATTCCTACACAATGATATAAAAAGCTCCTATGATGATCTCATATTAAACTTTTGCAAAAAAAATGTTACATGAATATCTCTGGGTTTAGAGCTCTCTGTGTTGAAATATACAAAACAATGAAGAAATTAAACCCATTTTTTTGCAAGATATTTTCAAATTTAAATCATCATTGAATGTAAATCGATCTCAGAGAAAGCCATATGATTTGCTTCACCAAAGGCCGAATCAAGTTACTTTTGGTTCTAATAATTTGAAATATTTAGGGCCTAAATGTAGAATAGTCTACCAAATGAAGTAAAATCCGCCGAAAACATAAATATTTTTAAAGCTTAATAGAACAATAGAATGGTCTAAAATGCAATTGTAATGCCTATAAACACAGAGGACAAAAAATTGTTATTGTATCGAATTAGATTAGTTTCTAACTAATTTGAAGCTAGAGCAGCATTCGATATAAAATAAATTTATAATAATAATCCTTACGCATAAATTGCATTATTTTCTACACCCCCCTCCCCCCCCCATTGTACACAAAAGAACAATAGAAAAGTTTACAATAACAATGCAAATACGCTTTCGGTTTTCACACTCTCCCACAGTGCCCCCCCCTTCAGGTTATTTTATGGGTTCCTTTTAAAGATGCACAAAGACTCTGTGGCCATTAATAATTAACAGAAAATGCAATGTAATTATTTTCCAATTGACAGAAGACAAAAGTAGAGGTTTTTTCATAAGAATGGTTATAATCTTTTCATATGATAATATTATATGATATAATTTATGCAAAAATAATTTTACGTACCCTGCCGTTGTCATTGTAATAAAAGCAAGCCAGAAACCGCTTCCAGTTCCATAGAAAAAATCATCTGGAAATTCATCTAAATTGTCTCCTCTTTCCTTCAAAAACAAACAAATTTTGGTTAGCAAATTTTAAATTTTATTAATACTCTTGAATATAAACCCCCCATTTTATTATTTTTGCTTGGTAGTTTTTCCAACCCTCGAAATTTTTCCTACTTCCTTACTTTATTCTGACTCCTCTTTCCTTCAAGAAAACCACACTTTACTTGGAAAATTTTTAATTATTTTGGATTATTCTGGATAATTTTGCATCTCATTTGTTTAAATTTTGAAAATAACCAATTAACTAGCGGTATACTTGAACATAGATGATGAAAATCTTTGTTGATCTTTGTTGCAAAAAATTGTCTATTAATTTAATTGGTAAAATAGTTTTTTCTAATGTATATAATTAAATAAAGAAGTTAATTATCGTAAGCATAGAAACGAAAAAAGAAATAATAGTATTCATCGTTTTCTTCATAATAAGAGTGGTGAACAGGATTCATCTGTTCACCCGGAAACCCATGGAAACGAGCCAGACCGTTTGATGGAATAGCTCAGGTAGATAAGATATTTATATTCTCTATTTAAGGAAAAGGGAGCTTTCGGTTTGATTCGACCAACCTAATTTACTTAATTAGGTCGATAATAAAGCTACTTACAAGAAACCAGAATGTCGCGCCAGCAACACACGTAAAGAGAACCATCACCAAAAGTAGCGTCCACAAGCTGAACAAAGCATCAATTAAGTTTGTGGCTCCTTCGTTTCCAATCTCTTCTGGTTTTGGTTTGAGCTTGAAAATTGCCATTCCTGGTGACAGCACCATTGGCACATAGTCATACGGAGTTGAGCTGCTCCCTTTTGTCTCGATTGTGTCTCTAAATGCCGGTATAATGACTTGCGTCCCTGCCGCTATAGCATCCATGAATTGGCTTTTACGGTGCTTCAAGGAGCTGGAGTTTGAGGCATCGTGATACCAGTCAACGCTGCTTGGTCCTTGGCCCAGGGTGCAATTTCCACAGCAAGACCTGACCACTTCGTTAATGTATTTTGGTAAAATACCGGAAATAGGGCCACTGCCACTAACCAGTGGTGGCAATTGCATCCAAGCTGAGCTTATGATTTTTGAGCATCGGCAAGTTTCTTTGGGAAATGAAAAAAATAAAACAGCATATTTTCAAATGTGTTTGATAAATTAAGCATTTAACATTCAGACTGTGAGTAACGATATTGGGTATCCTCCAGAACAACTCTAATTAATATTTTAACCATATCTTTGTTCATGGCTGATTGAGATGGGATTTCAGAACGGGTTGCTAACCCAAGGCAAGGATTCTCTATCTTTGTGTTAATAATCGATTACCGAAAGGGGGGGAAATTTATTAGTAACACAAAAATATCAAAAAACAGACAAATGATATCAAACACAGAAAATGTTTTACTTTTAAGTATCATAAATTTTCTACAGGTTTTATTCATGTTTCATGGTGTCTGAGATTGTTAATACATAAAGAATTAAAATTAAATCTAGCAATGAAATCTCGTTGTTAAATAAAAATCTTATTTTTAATAAAATATCCAAAACGTTATTAGTTTACATTAACCTGAAAGTATATCGTATTTTGAGAAATCTTCATTAAAACATCGGAATGAAATCCGTCCCAGTATAAAAAATAGTTGAGTGCCCTCCTGGGATTTATTTAAGCTGCATGCAAAGCAGGAGCGTATCCAGAACAAATCTTAAAAAGGAAGATTTGGTAAGGGGGCGGCTGTATTTGAAAATCAACAAACAAAGAGATATACCATGGGTTCCTTAAAAGGTCATAAGAATAGGGCGCCAGGCCAGTTCCAGATTAGTAAAGGAGGGGCAAATGCTCCAATTTCATTCTCTTTTAAATCCATGACTGATGGAAAGTAACAAACATACTCATCTTCTTACCTGCTTTTTTGTATTTAGATTGAACACCATAGCCACCCACTGTAAACGCAGAAATTGTCACGCCATATGTTGTGTAAGGCTCAAGGCCTTTTATTTCAAATTTTCTGCTTGTTGGCTCAAGAACATCAACGCGCTGTATTTTGCCGTTAAACACGGGGATATCGTTCTGCTCGATAGGCCAATATTGAATTCTGTACCCAAGTACTTTTCCACGTGCGGGTACTCTACTTATGTTTGTCCATTCCAAAGAGAAATCGTAGAAACTGTAACTGTCGGTGATTTTCAGCGAAGGAGCTTCAACAGGAGCTAAAAACATGAAATAAATTTTCAAAATCTCGTATGATTATGATACTCCCACCAAAAACTTGGATATAAGTACGCAGTGTGCTTCTTTCCACGAGGGGTGAAGAAGATCAATGGAAATAAAGGTTAACCAAAGCAAAGCCTGTAAACTTACATTAGTAAGTAGGCCGAACCACTGCCGTTGGAAGCTGTTGCAGATTGGGGTGTTTATTGTTCTCAGAACAATCGAGAACAAAGGTTTAATTCATCGTTTGTTTTAAATAACCATTGTTCTTGGGCTCCGAACTCCGAACACTAGCCCCCGAAGACAAGCCTCCGAACACCAGCCCCCAGTTCTGATGGCACTGCAAACGCTAGGTCAAATGCAATAGATAGGTTCCTTTGTCACTAGCTGCTACTTATGGCGGGAAGGGGAGGGCGCCACTCCAAAATGTACACAGCACAAACTAACTAAAAACTGTGTAACTTTCTTTGCGTGTTTTCTTGCAGTCAAGTATTTAGAAGAAAGTTCAGTAATATCAGAACAAATCTTCTACTTTCGAGAAATGAGTTTCAAAAGCAGGCATATAAAAATTCTTATTTGTAGAACAGCGATTCGAAGTTTTCATTTAAGGGCAGCTATACAAATATGATAAGAAAACACAAGATAGAAAATAAGGAGAACTAGCAATAGATAAAAATAGAATAAACACAACAAATTGTTGAAAACGCATAAATTTGAGGCTTCAGGAATTGTAGTCTTAGTTTTTTATTTTTTAGTATTCTCTATTTTTTGGCTTCTCATCACCCATGCATATTTATTGTGTCCTAGCACCCATTGAAAGAGTGGTAGGATACAATAAAAATGCATGGGTGGTGATGGGAAACTAAAAACGAAAAAATGGGAAACATACACAATGGTTCCTAAAGCCCGTGACAAACTTTAAACCACCTAGAGCAGTAACACATTTTCATTTATGGTATGTTTCAAATAAAATCCTCTCACCAAATTGTTTACATGTTGCATCGATGGTAAACGTCACACCAAGTCCTTTAGAAGTTACTGCACCAATCCGTATATTGTACAAGCTATAATCTTTGAGACCATATAAATCTGCTTTGGTGGCCGTTGCATTTACTTCTATCATTTTCTCACCAGGAAGAGCTCCGTATACAAGCAATGAATTTACTGATCTTACCAGTCTATTAGTCTTTTGCAGAGGAACATCAACAGGCTTGTAGAATATTCTATAACCTGTGATTATTCCATTTCGTTTCGATTCAGGAAGTGGGTTCCAAAATATGGTCAAAGCATTTGATTTGCTAGGCCACGACTCTATTTTTTGGGGAGCTGCATCAGGCTCTGGGAAATAAACAAAGCAAGTTTATAGTTATTCGTCTGCATCCAAATAGTACTTGAAAGAAAGAGTAAAGATAGTTTTTTTGAAACCAATGGAATAACAGATTTTATATCATGTTGGAAAATAATTTTTCAGTTAATATAGTTGGTAATAAATTAATAGATGGTCATTAAACAAAACTTGAAAAATTCTAAATTCTTAGTTAATTAATTTTTATGTTTGGCTCAAAATGTATGCAAAATGTGAGTAGTGAATGGCAAATTAAAACAATTTTAATTTTAGAGGGTTTAGGAAACCCTCTAAAAGATCAAGGATTTCGCTTAAAATAGTGTGAGGATTTCGGGTTTTGTCAGATCCGGATCCAGATCTGGTTTGTTGGGTTTTGTCAGTATGGATCCAGAGATTGGGTGCAAAAATTGCGGATCTTGGCTCAAAAAGGCAGCAGATTTATGGATTAGGACCCTCATACAAGACTCCCTTTTAGTAAGAATAGGGATATCAATAAGAGCAAAAGTGTCCCAACTCACAATCGTTGAAAGAGTTTGAAAATAATATGATCTTCATTTTGGAACGTGAAAGTTAAAAATTCACAGCTAAACCAGAAACGCCAGAAACACAGGGATTAGTAGGCTTTCTAGCTCCATCCTTAAACAATAATATTATAATAATTATAATCATCATATTATTATAAATAGGTTCTACCATAGTTACAAAAATTATAGTTCAGCAAAAAAAACTTAGCGAAGATTTTACTTGATGAATTTGAAATTGTATCATGTACGGGTTATATGTCAATAACAGATGGTCTTATTTTTTAATTGCATTGGCCTTTTCAAAGCTAAACTTAATTTCAAGAACTGTTCAGCTTTTTTTGGGAAATGTGTGGTTTACTTACTGTCTTCTTCAGTTTTGACGAAAATTGGTTTCGAGAAAGTACCGTTTCCTTTTCTGTTAAATGCTTGTATAGTGATATTGTATTTGGTAAATTTTCTCAGCTCAGGAATGGAAATGCTTGGACTTGCATCAGCAGTGATAATTTCGAGCACTTGATTTTCATCGCAGCCCGCGGGCCTATCTGCGTAGCAGTCCATCACTTGGTATCGTATTCTATAACCAATTATCTAAGAAAGAACGATGCCACGTCAGCATTATATTTTCACGAATAAACACCAGTAGCTCATCAAAGATAAAACACTAATATTGCATCAGCTAAAGCTGCACTATTTTTTAGAACCATGTTTTCTTCCTAAAGAGATATCACAGGAAAACACTTTCTAACATGAATTTATTTCAAAATAACAGACAAAAAGTAATGTTTTGTCACAAAATATAGACAATAAAAGAAAAAAAGTATTGTTATTCGCCAACGGCACCCCTCCTTTTGGCGACACCCCTGTATGCGAGAATACAGCTAATTAGAAAATCATACATCTACTTAATTTTATGTTACATCTTTCGATTTTTCAGGAAATGATGTTGGGAGATTGAAATTTGAAAACATAATTTAGTATAAAAATATTTGCAAACGTCTTTCACACATTTAAGATTTCCCAGGCTAAAAGGCTCGTTCTTGTTGTTAACACCGTCACATTATTGATATTACAATAAAGTGAACATTCGAAAGTTTTCTCAATACACTTCGCTTATTTACCTACTATTATTCGTTTATTACTCTCTGTAAAGTTATTTTTAACTAGCCACGTGATGGAGCAAGATCTTTATACTAGCAACTATAAACAAAGCAATAAAAAAGACAATGCCAGTTATCGTATTTCCTCTGAAAATGCCTCTATAAAAGGCGTTTACCCAAAGGAGACGTTTATCCAAAGGAGGGGTTTATTTCAAACAAAGTGTTAAACAAGGCAATTATCATATGAAATATGGCATTGAAAACTACCTTTCCGTTTCCAGCACCGTTGACTTCGTCCATTGGCAGCCAGCTCAAAATAATATCCGTCGATGTGGTGTTTTGTTTCGAGAAGTTTCTTGGAATTTCTCCCGGTACTTGATTAAAAAAAATATATTATGTACAGTTTGAATTATTGATATATTTTATATAATATCTGACACAAAATATCTGACATACTTTGTTTTCTAAGTTTTTGCAATTAAAATTCATTTATTTCGCATAGCCATTTAAAAAATATCAAATTTATTTATCAGATTCACTTATTTTCAGAATAATTATTGACAGAGAAACATCTAATATGATGTATAAATCATTGAATTATCTTGCTTCGAAAAACCTCGGTCATATGCTCACGTGATTGTCTGATATTCGTAATGGCCGGGTTTTACGAAACACAAAAGCAATCTTATGGTTAAATGTCATTTGTATACCGTGGAGCTGACAAATGGAATAAACTTGATTCTGAGGTCAAATTAGCCCCCTCAATCTAGTCTTTTAAAATTCAATTCAAAGCTTTTAATTGACAATTATTAAGGAGAGCTATTTGTGATTTTAATACTTAATTTTCTTTTCTAAAACAGTGTAATATAGCAATTAATTGGAAATTTTGTCATTAAATTATCATTTTGCAAATGTTTAAAACAGTAATCGTATACTGAATTGTACCCCTGGGTAAAGAATTTTAAACTGAAATAAAAAAAAATTAAAAGAATGAGAACGCATTCTCATTCTTTTGACTTTGCGCTGCATTTATTTTGTTTGTGCGCTACGTTTTGTTTGTGCGCTGCATTTGCTTCTTTTGAAAAATAAAACTGAAATTGTAGCAAGTCAAGCTTTTTCCGAATCTCTGCAGCGACAAAAAATTTCAAAAATTTAGTTTATTGAAACGTCAATCTTTATCTTCTTCATTTGTCTAACAAATTCAGAATCTTTAAAAGCAAATTTTGAATGTACATCACACTAGTTACTTTAACAAGTCACATATTAGTTCAAGAGTTTTCAACTGAGGAAAAAGAGCTATACTAACTGAAATCGTCTGTCCATATTGTTACATTGTCTGAAAAAGGTCCATCGGCTTTATAGGTAAACGCTAGAAGCTTCACAACGTAAGCCGTATAGGTCTTTAGATTGGCGAGAGTTTTATTGAACGAAATAGTGCTATTATTTTGCACATTAGCAATGGTATGGTTAATCCAATCAGCACCAGGAATCGTTGTATCTATAAAGCTGAGTTTATACCCAATTATGACACCATTCCGTTGGTCTTTTTGGACACGTGACCATGTTACTATTATACTTGTGTGATTGATGAACGTTCCAGTTATATTTGATGGTGGACCGCCAGGGCCTGTAATACAAATTATAAGAATAAATCATTTTAGGGTATGAATATGGAGTCAAGAAATGAGAGAATTTTAGTATTCTGAAATCACAATTTTCGCAATGGCCTCCATTTTTGTAATTGTTGTTGTTGGAGAATTTCTCCATGTTTTTTTTGGAAATAAAGAGAAGGAATCATTTGGTAAAAGTAACTGCAAATGAAGAAAGGGAACGAGGAAGACAGCGAAAGAGAAAGAAACATTTCTCTCATCCACTTTTCCTGTTTTTCCCTCGTTCATGATCGTCTATTCTCGTGATTGCTGTTTTTAGAGACTTTCTCTAGTTTTTTTTATTTTGAAAGAAAAAAAAAAGAGACCATGACATGAAAGTAACTGCGAATTAAAAAAGAAAACAATGCAAATAGGCGAGGAGAAACGAACTCTTCTCTTCGTTTCTTGTCTTTCCCTTGTATATAATCATCCGAGCCTTTGATTGTTGCTGCTATAGACTTTATCCAATTTTTTTTTTGGAAAAATAGTAACAAATCATCAGGTGAAAGTAGCTGCGAATGCAAAAGAGAAGAACTCTCATACATCCAAGTCTATTCTTTTTGGAAAAGAGAGAATGAAACATAAGGTGGAAGTAACTGCAAATTAAAGAAAAAAAACAAGGAAGAAAGCAAAAGGGAGAAAAACTCTTATCCATCTTCGTGACTGTTGTTGTTGGAGACTTTCTCCAAATTTATTCCTTTGGAAAAACGAACGATGAATCATGAAGTAAAATTAACTGCAAATGAAAATATGGAATTAGGGAGGAAGAGAAAAAAATTAAACTCTCCTTTTAGAAAAATGAGAATGAATCATGGGGTGAAAGTAACTGCAAATGAAATGTTTAAAACAAGGTGGAAAGACGAGGAAAAAGGAACACTCATCCATTTTCGTGACTGTTCTTGTTATGGACTTTCTCCAAATCTTTTCCTTGTGGAAAAATGGAGAAATGAATCATGAGATAAAAAAAGAACTGGGAATGAAATGTATAAAACAAGGTGGAAAGATGAGGAAGGAAGAACAATCATCCATTTTTGTGACTGTTCTTGTTATGAACTTGCTCCAAATCTATTCCTTGTGGAAAAATGGAAAAATGAATCATGGGATGAAAAAAGAACTGCGAATGAAAAACAAAGACGTAAATTTTAGGTATTGTTTTTGTTCTATCCTCATATTAAATGTACCGGATTCATTTGTTTCTTTGAGAATAGATTTTCAATTTTTCATTATAAATCATGTACGCCTGATCCAGTATTCCTTAAAACATAAATAAGAGAAATCTTTACCGAAAGCATCTGTTCTAATATTAACTTCACTGCTATAAGCGCCTTGACCAGTAAGTGTGTTTCCAGAAACTTTAAACGAATATAAAGTATAGTAGCTAAGTTTTCCAATAGTTACAGATAAACTGGTGGTAGTAATATTTTTCCATGCATCGTTAATATCATTGGCTCTTTTGTATGCGACATTGTAATTTTGAATAATTCCATTTCGTCCTTCAACTGGTATGACGTCCCAGCTTAAGTATATTTCAGTTTGGCTGACAAAATTTCCAGTCACTGATGTTGGTGTACTTGAAGGAACTATAATGAAAAATTTTAAATCAATAAATTAGGTATGGAAAATTAATTTTGTAGTTAAAGAAGAATAGAAGATCTTAAAATATAGCTTTGAAAAGGATAATGGAGTTTTTGCTGCTACTTTTTGGTATCTTCTTTAATTATTAAATACATTAATACCTACTATCCGAGTTGTTAAAGAACGCAAACCTAATTCATGTTCTGTAAGAATGATGCTAGAACTAAATGAAAGCAGATTTGCACGCTGGACTCCGATGTTTTTTTCCTTGAAACAACGACACCTTTATCAAACCTATGCTAACCATGAGTTTGACTTCTTCGTTTTGAAAGGCAAAAATACTCTGATGAGTTTACTCGTGTAGCCAGAAATAATTACGTCATACTCAACAAATTTATCCAGCATTTTCTTGAAAGAAAAAACAACGAATAAGTTGAATTTCCTATTTACCATCTTCAAGAGATTTGTTTTGTTTTAGAAGATGAAAATAATCCTTTGCTTTTACTATTTATATCAACTTGTATTTATTTTATTTGTGTAATTTTCTGTTGAATTGGATGTACCACTACCCTAAGTACTACTCACTGAAAGCGAAAACCGGAGGAACTTGTGCCCATTTTTTGCTATTATGATTGGTACTGAATACTGTTGATTTAAACTTATTTCTGTCTTGTATTTCTTCATGATATACAAAAATTCAATCATCAAGTTACTGCAGTTTTTTTGTTTTTATCTAACGCGATTCTTTTGTTTGTTGACTTTCTTACTTACAATCACAAAAAATTCATTTTCTTGAAGATAAAAATGGATACTCCAACCTCCAATTATTTCCAGCAATTTGTCGAAATAAAAAATAAAAATAAAAACAAATTTCTACTCACCATCTTCAAGAGTTCTTTCTGTTTTAGAAGATGAAAATACTCCAATGCCTTTACTTGTTAAGCCAGCAACAATTATGTCATACTCAATATATTTATCTAAACCAGATAATGTCACAGAATCTGTGGCAGTATAATTATCTTTCAAACTATCTGTTTTATCCTTCCTTTGGAATTTTACGACGTAAGATATAATGATGCCATTTTTCTGAGAAGGGTTAATACCAGACCATTGAACTCTGATTGTTGACGGTGAAAAACTTTGAGTGGTTATGCTCTGAGGAGGTCCACTTGGCTCTGAAAGAAATGATAGGTTTATAAATTTAATTGTAACTTTAAATTGCCACCCATTTTCTCGATGATGTCGAGGCTCTTTGAGTTGATACACAAATTACTCTCATATCGTAATGGAGCATCATTATAAAGAAGGAGAACGATAACTTATATAAAATAATCTGAGATGCTGTAAAAACTTTAATGATTTTTATTTATCTTGAAATATTTTCAGTCAAGTCCAAGAAATATTACTACATTTAGCAACTTTTTACAGAGAACGAACGTCCCTTTTTAGTTATCTACGGTATGAAAAAACGTTGGGTTTCGATCAAAATTCACGAGCTTATAAAACGTTTACTTTCTTATACTTACTGTCTTCATCTGTACGAACTTGTAATTCAGAACTTTTTGGGCCTTCTCCGACAGATGTTTCTGCAGATACTTTAATCTCATATAAGGTGTAATAGTGCAGTCCTGTTATTTCTTTTGATTTTGACGTCGAGGAGAGAGAACTTCCCCAACTCAATGTTGATGATATTCTCTTGTATATTTTGTAGCCAGTAATAATACCATTCTGGTGTTTGAGTGGAACGTCGTCCCAGTTAACAATTACACTGGTAGAGCTTGTGTTTTGAGCTGTTATATTCGATGGCGAGGCGACAGGTCCTGGTGAAGAAAAAGCGTTGATTGCATCATGAAATATATGATTTTCATCTTAAAAATCTTAAGCATCTTGTGATTTTTCGATTTTTCAAAGAAGAGAGCGGAAATTTTGTGAAACTATAGAATTACCGACGTTTAAAATTGTAAAGGTGTCTAAAATCCTCAAAATTGTCTGCCTTTACAAATTAGTATCACGTTGTTTGTGCACATTTTAAGCAACACAACAAAAATATTGATTCATTGGTAGAATCGTTTTGACATGCTAACCCAACAAGTTCCCCTCCCAATCTCAGCCATTCAAAGAGCCAAATAAGTTTCTGCAATTTGTTTGTGCTAATGTCTGCAAATTAATTTTTACAAGGGACTTACTTGTTTATTTGAAATATATCTTGGTGTGAAAGGGCTACAATTAATAGGTTAACTTACTGTCTTGGTGCGTCCTTTTTTCAACAGCAGGACTAAACACTCCACTTCCTTTAGAGGTCTTTGCTGCTACGCGAAATTCATAGAAAGTATACTCATCAAGACTTCCCATTGTCTGCATTCTGTTAGCAGCATTGTTGATTTGGAAAGATATCCACGTCTTTGGAGCAGAATTTCTGAGGGAATATTGAATTTCATAACCTGTGATCACACCATTTTTTCTGGAATTTGACAGTAAAAGTCCCCATTGTAGTTTGATTGATCTTGACGACTGTGTTGTGGCAACAAGATTTGGTGGATAGTCATCGGGAACTGCAATAAAATACTGTATCATAAATATTTATCCATGAGAAATAGGTTTTGTCATTATTTCAAACAGAAGGCTCTCGGGATGGGGGTACATTACATATTTTTGATACAAAAACGTGCCGCTCCTATTGGTGCCGTTGGAAGCCGTAAAATTCCGATAAAATTATGGTATGGCCAAAATCAGGAAAAAAGTCGGTAAATGTGTACTTTCCAATAAAAAAATTTCCATTAATAATGGGTTCCAAGGCTAATTTTAGCTTTTAAAAATGCTAAGCTCTCTGAAAACTGAGCGACAGACCCACTTCATGTCTTCAGATCTCAATTATTGTTTGAATCCAAGATGAATTTGTTAGATTCAATATCAATTGAATTGACTCCACACAAAAACTTTAATCGAGTTTGACTCAAATTTGACGCGTAGCTTCAAAGATGGATTAACGTGGATATATTTTACATATAATTAAATTTGACTCGGCGTAAATGCGAAGAAGTACGTACCACTTTCATCCGTTCTCACTGATATTGTCTCAGAAATAATGTTATATTCAACACTTCCCTGAACAAATCCATAGTAATGGACATAGACTTGGTAATCTGCGTACGCCTCAAGGTTCGTTATTACACCTGAAATAGGGAGAACCCCACTGAGGGCTATGGTTGCTCCCTTGCTGGTGTCTGAAGTTTTATAGTGCAGAATGTCATAGGCAAGGGTGGAATTCCAGTTGTCGTCTGGAGGTAACGTTGGCAGCGAAGGAACACTGAAGAAAATTGCAGTCGAGTTTTTCATGGTCAAGGAAGGTTTTGGAATGCTAACTCTAGTCTCATCTGAAAGTAAAACATATATATACACAAACAGGCTTTTTTCCTAAGAAACCTAGCTAAGGCTCCACTAGTGAAAGTTTTTTAATTTTGGATCATTTTTGACCAAATTTTACCAGTAAAAGTTTCTTAAAAGTTTCTTAATTGTATCTAAACAAATTCCGTTTTTTTACTATAAATTCTTTCTCTCAACAACCACATTAAAAAAACGGGGTCTATATTGTACAGGGTAAAAAGTCTTCACTGAATCAATCATCTAAC
>JAYJMH010013712.1:0-22108 GCA_036873815.1 Phacellophora camtschatica | reverse complement strand
TAAATCATAAATCATAAATCATAAATCATAAATCATAAATCATAAATCATAAATCATAAATCATAAATCATAAATCATAAATCAATTGTAGGTTGTTGCTTGGACAAATGAAGGAAGGTGTGAAAGCGAACCAGCATCAAAGACAACTCCAAAGACTTTGAAAAGTCCACGACATAAACCTTGGAAATCGAAAGATGAACTGACTCAATGGCTAGATGCCCAAGGAGCACCACTTGAAACAGGAAGGTCAACAAAAAGTGTCACTTCTCAAAGATCAAGTAGAACCTCTGGAAGCAATTCAGGGAGCAGTGTAAGGAGCATAAATGATATTAAGTTTGACGAGTTTCTATTAGACAATAGTGATAACGATGATGAACAACCGAGAAAATCAAAATCTGGTACAACCAAAGGGAGTGGTAAGTCACTCGTGAATGGTAAAGGGAAAAACAACAGTAATCCATTTGGACGCAAAGAAAGACATATGAGCTCATCAAAAAATGGAAAACCTGCACCAAGGAATAATTTAAGGTGCAGTGATGACTAATTTGTGCATTCATGACTATGGTGCAGTGATGAATCGAAAATGTGCAGTGATGAATGAAGTTTTGTGCAGTGATGAATGTTTTGGATAATTCTTAGACACATTAAATAGTAGGAAGGGGGCGGAGGTGAACTGCCTAAAACAAAGGTTTTTAGGGGGGAAACTTGAACACAGTTCAAAGCAGTCCATTTCATATTCCCCCATTACTATAAAAGTACTCACTAGATTAACTCCAAAGGATGGTTTTTAAGATTAATTTCCCTATAATTAACATGATTTCTACTCAATTTTTCTTGCTTAATGTCAATACGTTATGGTATAGATAAAATTCATACATAATTAGTGATTGTTGGAGTACTCTATAGATTATACAGACATTGCCCCTGATCATAGTGTAAAACATTTACTGATGTTCTGCCCACAAGATATCTAGCAAAACCTATTGCCGCACCCTTTTGCCACACCCTTTCAGTGACGAAAATGCCTCAATTTTTTGCCTGATCTGCAAACTCTCCGAATCGTAAAAGAAGGACAGTTAAAATCACGCCCCCCAGATCGTCAGTAAAAAAGTAGTTTTCAAGACATTAGTTTTCTTTAATTTTAACTTTTAATTTACGAAGGATAAATTTTTGAAAGCAAACAGGTTAAACTTGTTCTATTGCAGGAATAATTGCTGAATATGAACATATTCTTAAAAACAATAAATTTGATTCAAATTAATAAAACCTAACGCAAAATACATACATTTAATCAATGAATGACT
Source organism: Phacellophora camtschatica (assembly GCA_036873815.1). Lineage (NCBI taxonomy): Eukaryota > Metazoa > Cnidaria > Scyphozoa > Semaeostomeae > Ulmaridae > Phacellophora > Phacellophora camtschatica. The sequence goes on along the minus strand of JAYJMH010013712.1, from coordinate 20,804 downwards.
AAACTAAAGAGTTTGGCTTGGGTAATTAGATTAAATAAAATTGCAAATTATTTTAATTTTGAAGGCAAATTTGCCCGTGTTCTTATTCATCTAATTGATCTTTCTTTTTAATTTCTAAATCATTTAGTTTTCGAAGGGCCTAACGGTTGCCCCCAAAAAGGGGATAATGTTTGACAAAGGCCACCACAAATGTAATACACCGATTACACCGATTACGTGTAATACACCGATTACGATGATTAAAGTTGAAATCCACGTCCGAGGGACTAAACCAGGTAGTTAAAAATAACTTTTGGCGATTTTTTCGATACTTGTGCTTGCGTTATAAACAATTTTCCCAAACGCCTCTTTAACGATTGTTTAATCCATGATTTCCACACTTTTTAGCCATGGAAGAGGTCTCCTGAGTCTTCAACCACTTCTAGAACTGTCCCATCAGCTGTGGTCACACTGTTATCCTCGCGGTTGAACGTCATCACCTTTGGCATTGAGTTTGAGCCCTATATTTTTGCACTCCTTTCCCACCCCAGCTAAAAGCATTCTTCCCTTTTCTGCTGTGTCCGAAACCAGACTAATTTCGTCGTGGTCTGCAAATCCGGATCTGTGATCATGACTGGGTGTACTCTGCAGCTCTTCCTCAGTACCAATGTGAAGCCTAGCTCCTCTTTCTCGGTACCAATGCGAATCCTTGCTCCTCCTCCTCGGTACCAATGTGAAGCCTAGTCCAGAACAACAGCAACACACCAATGTATCACCCTGGAGAATAACAGCCATAATCTCAAATAGCGCCGTCTCAACAGCTGGTGATGACCTTTGCCTGAGTCTTGAGTACCTTGCAGCAATCGCTTTTACCAACTTCTCTTAACTATGTCAATCAGCTTCCCTCGATGTATAGTATTAAATGTTTTTTTGAAGCCTATAAAGGAAATCACAGCAAACCGTTACTTGACTCCTTCCATAATTCTCCTCAGTGCTACTATCTGTCCCGCTGTTGTGCGGTTCTGGCTGTCTGGCTAAATCCATTCTGAAACATCCTTAACAGAGGATCTAGGACAGACCTGAAAGGATTGAGCACCGTTTTGTTGTAGGCCTCAGGAACAAGCGAGCTGAGAGTATTACCTCTGTAATTATCTGTGTTGGTGATGTCACCTGGTAGCTTCTGGCTTATGGCATCTTGCTTTGAAGGACAAACCCGAAATTCCAATGCAACTAAACGTTTCCAGCATAAACCAAATGAGTCTAGACACAGGCTAGCATCTTACACCCATACACATGATACTTTCCTTAGCACACCTGCACTATTCCATAATTAATGGACCGTCATGTACGGTACAATGTATGGGTAGATCATGGAAGACTGGAACTATGGGTTCAATTTGCTCTTCGATCTCAGGAAGATAAGCGAGAAGGTTCTTGAAGTGAAAGTACCAGGAATCTACACGCTTTTCTGTTTTTTTCTCCATGGTTCTTGGCAGACTGTGATGATTCGTTGCCTGAAATATCTTTGATAAGCTTCTAGCTTTGTCCATGTGCTTCCTCAACCTCTTTGATTTTACGAGTTGACTCTTCTTGCTCCAGTGTTGAGTATGTTTGGTACAGCTGCTCCTTTTTTGTTTGTATTTCTCTCTAAAACCTTCTCGTTGTCGGTTAATGACAAAATCTTTATATGCCTCACTCATCCCCTCTCTTGCCTTAGTGACCCTGGAGTCTAAGCACTGCTCCTTCCTTCGAAAATTAGGGGTTTTCTGAAGACCTTTCTGAGCTGAGGTGCTTGCTTATTGGCTTCAATAAATCGCTGATAGGAGCATATTGACTCCTCGTCTTCCTCGTGTTCCTGTTCTTGATCTCCACTGCACAGCGTTTCTTGTAGCTCGGGGGCTGTTTTTGGTTGATTATACAGACTTGGTCTTCCTCGCTGTCTCCTGCTTTAGTGCACTCGGACTCAACCTTATCATAGCAGCTACTATTCTGTGGTCAGATCCAACTTTACTGAAGGAAGTGTATGCCTCATCCTCCAGCACCTCCTGTGTGTCGTGTTGTGTGAGGACATCAAGGTCCACAGCTTTGCTTTCTTTTTCTGAAACGGGGTATTGGTTGACAACATCTGGTACTCTTCCATGATCTCCAATATTTGTATGTATGTATGTATGTATGTATGTATGTTAAAATTCGCCAAAAAAATTAACTACTTACAATGGTTAAAATAATATTGAATAGTTACCTTATAATTTACATAATAACTTTAATAAATATAAATTAAAAATCACCCCTAATAATAGTGGCAGGAATAGCATTAAAAGATCGAATTGACCTTATTTCCATGATGGTCCCCTTAGAGATGGTTGCAAAAAAAATATATTTTTATGTGCTTTTAGATAAAGCAAAATTTAGTAAGGCCGAATCATAAATGTGAGAGAGGACGCGCGGTTTTAGTAGAACACATATACGTCGTTTCCCTCTCTCTGTATATTTTGGAAAAAATTGTCTTTGATCTTGTGCTTAAACTAGTTGATATTATTTGTAGATTTTTAACCAGAAGATAGGCTATTCCATATTTTTGGCCCCAAGTAGGACAGGCATTTTTGGCCAGTGTTACTTTTGCGAAATGGAAGGTTTAATTTAAACTTGGACCTTCGTGTCACTCGGCTCTGGTCGATTGGGTGGAAGCATGGGATTGGTGTTTTGGTTGTGATTCATATTAGTCCTATTTATGGCTGTGATGCAAACGAAGGGTCGTCAGCTCTCTCACCCGGACTTGAAGCTAAAATAGCAAGCTGCATTCCTCCTCTATGTGTAGCCGGCACCTCGTTATTCGGCTGTTTGGTTTGCATGCAAACCACTTCTGCCCTCAAAGACATGAGTCTAGCCTTCCATTTAGACTTTCTGGTCAAGAACAGATAGTTAGGAATCCTTAGTCGTATGCCTAATGAGCCAGAAGAGAGACAGCCACCTGCTTTTCCACTGTAAACCCTGGCAGGGAGGATTTGGGGTTTCCATCACCTGCCCAAGGTTAACTTTGGTTTTGGTAGGATTAGCATATTTTTCTTTTGAATAATAATCTAAAATCATGCAAAATCATGTTAAATCTTTAGGATTTTAAGACTGAAATCTTCTTTATTGTATTTGGTCATAAATTGTAAACAACATGGGTTTAAATGCGCTCTTACAAACGTGTTACTTTGCTCATCTTTGTAGAAAATTAATTTTTTACTGCATCAGCTCAGGGGGTCAATGGATAGCTCTATCTTGAGACTATGTGTACATGTTCACCCCCACTTTCTCATGTCGGTAAACAAAAAGAACACTTTCTCATTCGTAAACAAAAAGAACAGTGTACAATTAGTTGTGTTTAGTTTTTGGCAATCAATTTAACTGTGAGTTTACTTCACTTTCTCTTGAGCTGTTATTACCTCTGCGCAGTCTACGTTTCTGCTCGTTTTTAGCTTCTAACTTATCATTTTTCAATTAGTGCCCTCTCGTTTGGATTTCTGCAACAGAAAGTATCGATAAAATACACGAACGAGCACTACGAATAGCTTACAAAGATTACAAATCCACTTTCGAACGGTTACTAATCAAATCTAATACTATTACCTCGCATCAAAGAAATCTATAGACTCTAGCAATTGAAATCTATAAAACATTTAATGATCTAAACCCGACATTCATGAAAGAAATATTTTCTCTTAATTTTCAACTATGGAACCAAAATACAAAATTTACGGATTCAACACTGTATCATACAGATGTTGTCAAATCTGGTACTCGATCCCAGATGACATAAAAAGCTCCCCAACATTAAGTATTTTCAAAAATCGAATAAAAAACATACGATCATTTAACTGCACTTGTGACTTGTGCAAAACATTTATTAAAAACCTTGGCTACATTTAATTCAAACATCAGTTATACTACTATAACCTTTCCACTTATTTATGCTATTTTCTTTATACTTTATGTATGTATATCCTAGATGTTATGAATTAGCTACAATATTATTGTAATATAGCTACTATACTATTTCCAACTGTAAAGAAAGAATATATAAAATCGTCTGGAAATTCAGTCAGCAAAGCTAAGCTTACTATTTATCGACAAATTTCTAATTCTACCAAGGCAAATTTTTGACACAGTGGGTCTATATTTCCAACAAAATTAACAAAAAATGCAGTTAGAAATGCAAGTTTTTGAGAGAAACATCATCCAAAAGCACAAATTAACGAGCTCATTTTGTAGACATCAGTTTACTTACACACATACAAATCATATCATTTTCTACTGGGTGACCCAACAAAAAATATTTCCCCACGTTTGCAAAACTACTGTGGAGGAGCTTTTGTTTTGATAATTCTGTTTTTCTGTTCAAATTTGATACAAAAGACTTCAATTTATAGTTTGATATTTGTTTCAAAAATCTATCCAATATTAGCGAATTATTCTCAATGAAACCAAAAGTAGAGGAATTCTGCTGCTGTGATTTGCTCTAGGCTGAAAATGGGAGGGTTATTATTCTCAAAACTGCACTGAACAAAGGCTTAATTAAAATTTTTCTCAAATACTTTGACACAAATGGAAAAGAAAGACAGGATGATTGATAGGCAGTGGAAGTGTTGAACATATTTTTGTTGAGAAAATTGAACAAAAACCAAGACATTGTAGGCCTAGTTATTTATTAACAGAGAAATTAAACGGAAAAAATGTTATCCAACTTATTTGATGCCCTGATACCCATGGCTATACCAGTGAAAATTCCTTAAAATTCTCGATGATACAAGCAATTTCCCACACTTTCATCATACTTTCTTAACAGCTGACAATGGCCGCTCAACCATAAAGCGATTGCATACAAGCCTAAGAAATATTTGCGGTAGCATCGCTAAATATAATCATTGGACATGACTTTTAGATGTACCTGTAGGTGGAGATAAACTAACAATAAGTGTAAATACCATCTAAATAACAATTATAATGAAATAATGCACGTGCAGAATATTAAATTTATACCAGAGCGTGTATTGCTCTTTTTTCTATGCAAGCGTAAGGACTATGCATGATCAAAGCCTGAAACAACAACAACTGGTCATTGATCAATCACATAATAAACACAGGTCCACGTTTGTAAATCTATAATAATTTGGACCTAAACGGGTGGATTCAAAATTTACCCGCATATATCAGCGAAGATCAAAAGAGCCGAGCATCAAACACACACGAAATATGCGAAACGCTCTGTTTGTGATTTATGCGAAACGCTCTATTAGAAATCGTTCACACAATGTTGATGTAGTACCCTACAGTTAAACCATGTAGACGCCACAGTTGAATGCTGGCAGTTGAATGATGTTTCTTTTGTAAAATTATAGGTAAAATGAAGTATGGCACTTTTGTCAAACTACCTATTGTTAAACCGTGCTATCTGAAGCTAGAAAAGGGGAATAGAACTTGTTCCAGAAGGCGAAATAACTGAAGCTGTAATCAAATCTTTGCGACTCTCAAAGTATCATCTTGTGTCTTTATTTATTGATCTATGATGTTTAAATGTTTATTTAAAGCTTATACAGCTTAAATTCTAAATTTTTATCAAATAGGCCAAAAGGATCATTTGCTGGTTTTGAAGATACACTCAAATTTTGATTACAATCGAGTATAACTCAGCGGTTTCTTGTCCGATTTTGGCACGAAAGGTGTCAATCTTTAAGTTGAAGCCTGCTTTATAAAATAAAACCAAAAAGAGAAATATCAAAGTCAAGGCTCCCCCATAATGACTCTGCAAACCCTTAACCTTTTTTCCGGTCACCCGGTACAAAACAGTTTGAGTTAACAGAAATTTAGCGAGTTTTAGTTAAAGAGGATCAATTCAACCTTCAAACTTCTGCATAGTCGTTTTTTGCCGTGCGTTTATGTGCGTAGGCACTTTTACATAAATGTATTTGACTATGCGTTTTCATAATTTACTTCAAACAATGGGGAAGACATTTAGAAAAGTTCATGTATGCTATACATTTGTGTACCCGGACACTTTTGCATCAGTGTATTTGACGATGCAAATACTCATAAACACTTTCATGAAAGTACTCGTTTAGGAATGTGCATACCTCATTCTAAACACTGTTTAAGGCTATGCTGGCGGGTGCGGGTGTTCCACAAGAGTCTGTACTAGGTCCTTGATATTCTCCTGTGGAAAATTAACTTTGCTCTCGTGGCATAAAAGACAATTCTGTATTCAAAAACGATGAGTTTGTTTATACATTTTAAAATTAACCAATCAAATCACAGAATTGTCATCACATGTCCGCTAATACTGCAAACTGATTGGTAAGGTGCAAAATGTAAATAAAACAACTGGAAATGGAATATAAATTTATCAAATCCTGCGTTCTTTTCATAAGAACAACATTTTGGCAAAACGCCAGGCTGAGATTAGGGTCACTTTTTTGCTATCTCGTAAATTACTTATGTTAAGTACAAAACAAGTGCAGGCGTTGATGACTTTACCTGAAACACATTTTAAAGATGCGTTTGAGAAGGTGGGGGATAGCAAGCTTGTAACAATCAGCCCGGAAATAAGAACACATTCAGGCTGAAACAGAAGCTAGCTGCTCACATGAAAAACAACGTGTATCTCTTGTATGTAAATGATGGTCGAATTCGAATTGAAGCGATGCAATCCTTGAATTAAGAAGACTTTGCAAAAAAATTAATCACAAAGTCCGTTCTTTTAGCGGCTTGTGGTATACACAAACGGAATTGTAGCTTGTACACAAGATAAATTTTAAGAAGAAACTGTTGCAGATTATTGTTAAGATTAAGTTAAGCCCTAAGGAGTGGCTTGGTGGCAAATGCTTCTTTCGTCATAAAAAATGAAAAATATAAAGAGTAATTATGATAAGCTGAAATAAAACAAAACATCTGTGTTCCCTGTGGTTTTGCCGCCTCCACAGCAACTACAAGCGGGCGTCAATTGGATATGGCATATATTAAAATACACATTTCAAAGTAACTTTTTAAGAACGAAATATCAAACTGTTATTTGTCATGTATCTGGAGATGGTTGTGTGATTCTCCATGCCACGATCTAGTATCTACCGCGCAACAGCTGCCCATGTCAGTCGCAAAACATCACCGAGAAAGAGGTCAGCGGCTACAAAGCCACAGGAACAAGTTTTTATTATCTTCAAACCTGTTATTTACATACCGAGATCCTAAAAGACTTTTTCGGAAATAAAAGTCGTTCTATTGTGTGACAGGCAAAAGCACAGAAAACGTTTAGACTTCGATGTCTTTTACTATCTTCGAGGAAATACAAGACATTATTTACTAGCACATAACCATTTTATTTTTAACTTTTATCTAATTCAGATCTGGTTTGTTTACACCCAACTCAAGTCATGTGAGCACTCTCTATATGAACATTTTTTTCATTTTTGTAACATAAGTTATGCCGTGAAAACTCGTGCTTTCAATGCCTGTGATCAGGCTCCCAAAAAAAAATTGAATAACCGGAAAAAATCTAGGAAAAAACGTAACTAAGACGCTTTTGTAAAACACAAAACTAAGACGTTTTTTTATTCAGTGAAATGAAAACGCAGCTTTTCGAAAACACATCCATGTAAACAGGACCGCCGAGAGAAATTAGGGGCCCCGGGAAAATTTAAGGTCTGAGAGTCCCTTTTACTGCATCCACTTATATTAATAGGATTTAAAGTAATTTTCATTGATTCAGGCCTCTGAAATTAGCAGATGTTGACTGCGGGCCCAGGGACAATTGCCCCCTTGCCCCCATTCTTAGTGGACCTGCATTTAAAGGTAGCAAAAACCAAAAGCAGAGATTATTCCTGTTTTCATTTCGATGTTATTAAGATGACGTCAGGTTTTGAATTTATGATGTCGAGACCCTGTCGAGGCCTTGTTTTATTTTTTTAGCATTTAATTCAATGCCTTCAATGGTCTTTCAGTCATAAATAATCGGTCGAATAAACGTGTGATTCAACGTATTTAAATCGCATCAAAACCACATCAATTTCAATTCACTGTTACTTCCCAAGTAGGTTACTGCTTTCCTGTGTTGTGGATTAACATACTTTTGGCTTTTGTTTTCATAAAGCTTTGATCTAACTGAAGAAAGGGAAACTAATACGATATTTAGGCCAAACGACAAAATAGGCGCGCTCCGCGAGAAGAGAATAAAGTTCACGATATTTGGTATATTTTAAAGGTTTGAAGGCAGACACAAGCAAAAGAGATAGGCCCAGGCAAGAAATATTGTTAAGTCAACTCAAATAACTAGGGATTTATCTGAAACAGTACATCCGAAACACAAGATCACAATACGAAAACACAATTCTTCAGACCCAGGAAAATGTTCAACACAACTTGTTGAGCTTCGAACAAGAAAGCTGACAGAAAGCTTAGTAAATTGGTTAGGTAAGTTCCAAGTAAGACTTGATTTGTTATCGATTTTTAAGCCACAATTACAGACAATCATAAAAAAGATCGGTGTCCTGAATTTGTGCTTGTCATTCTTGGGTGAAAAGAGCACTTTTCACAATTTTCAGAAATCCAAAAGCAGTACAACTATATCGTCATCATCATCATTTTTATTGGAGAATGCAAAACATTTACATATAAATAGATATAATAAAATTAGATATAAAAATTGCATTCTACACGACCAAAGGGAAGCAGAGCTTATCTGGCTTGCTTGGGCCGTAAATAGTAATATTAATAAATCTAAATACAATAGATCAATTCATAACACATATTTGTTAACAAAAGTTATATACTTGTATAAAAAATACTTGTATACAAAAGTTAAACTATATTATCAAAGTTTTATACCATCCAATGTTTTGCTATTGACTGATGCTATCTAAAGTCAATTTTGAATTCGTCTAAAATTCGAGGACAGAATATGCAGACAAATCATTTCGAGGGGCGTTTCCTGGGGATAAGAAGGGATGGTGTGTGCCATAGGTCATGCCATATCGGAGTGCATATCGGCTGTTCCTTCAGTGCTTTTATTGTTGTTGTTGTTGTCGGTGGTGGTGGCGTAATTTTTGTCTTTTCAATTCCATAACATAAATATTGATGATATTAGTTTTATGGACGCAATACTTGGAATTGATTGGCTATTTTCCAAATGTAAATAAACAAACTGGCGAATGAAATACGGAATTCTACAATGCTTAAAAAATCATTTTGGCGCGTAGTATACTCTACAATGCTACGAATTTATTGGCTCTTTAAAAAGTGAATGAAATGCAAAATTCTGTCATGCTACTGGTCATCGCATTCAAGTTCATTCACAGCAAACGGTCTTTCATTCAAGTTCATTCTGAGATATCAGACGACCTTTCAGGCGAACAACACAAACAGTCGGATTTAGGCCTTGTAAACAACTAATTCCAACAACAAGTTATAGGCTTGCATGCAGAAAGTTTATGGCGTGTTTACAAAAGAAGTGAACCGATGCTACAAATTTCGATGCTAGTTCAATGTTTTTTCTCATGTGAACCAATCTTTCGAATTCAAGGGAGCAAACAAAAAATGCTATCAAAACACATATGTAAACAAAACTGGTGTTTATGTTTATATTGTGATTTTAACAATTGACGATAGAGAATATATATATTTTTAATCAATGCTACTAATTGTTTTGACCAATTCAACGAAGCATTTTCCCACTGCATTTCGTTAAACTGGTAACGTCATGAGAAGAAGTAACATCATAAGAAAATGTTCCTGAGGTCTTCTTCTCTGCAAGGTATTTTTCTCCTTAGCCCCTTAGCACTACCTAAGCACCTATTTCTCTCCCCAGCTCCAGATGCAAATGCTATTCATTTATAAAATTCATATTTTAAAAAACGTTTTAAGAACAAAATGTACAATTGTTATTTGTCATGTATCTGGGGGAATAGCCCATTTGCGTGAGGTCTCTATAGCCCGTGCACGTTGAAGTCTCTATGATCTATTCCTTCCCATTACCCATGTTCCATTACCCATGCCTAGGCAGTTCCTTATTCGTATCTTAAATTTGGCAAATCTCAGCCTCGAGTTTCTTGCTAAAGTGTTGACACTTTGAAAGTTGTTTCAAAGGTTTGTGAAATTTTGTCAGTTAAAATCAGACATCTTGCACATTAAGCCATACACAAAATTCATCAATCTCGGGTGAAAAACCATTTCAAGTTCCCATGTTACGTAATAAAATTAAGGAAAGAAATTACAGTATGGTCGGAGACGAAAAAGAGGCTTATAGGATCAAAAATAGATTCAAGACTTTCCCGAAAATTAATAAAAGTAATCTTATGATTCTTTATTAAGATCTGTTTAAATGAGCCATACGCTGCAGGTTAACAACAACTTCTAACCCGCTTTCATCGACTTTAACAACTTCATTATCCTTTTTAGGATTAAACAAAGATAGAAGTGTTCTGGTGCCCATATGATGAACATAAATTTGGATCGATGAAAATCTCCAACGAACTGCAAAGATGAACAACAACAGAGGAGAAGACTGGGAAACAATGAAGCCTCGTATGGACACAAATCTAATGAAACTAAAGACGGATTTGGAAGAACTGAGGCAATGTGACAAGAATTTATTGAAGAAGTTTATCAAGATGAGGTCAGAAATTAAAGAATTGAGAAAAGAGGTTGCGGCCGCTCAAATTGACGACGCATAGAAAACAAATTTGAATGAAAGGCTACTTATCAACTTGGAAGGTTATGAGGCGTTTGAAAAAGTCATTTAAAACGGTGAAAGTCATGCGTGAAAACATTTTAACAGAAAGGAACCAGATATCCACAGATAGCCATCTATAAATTCGATACTAAACGATGTTTAGTGTCTCCAAAAATTTTCTACCACCATTATCACTTGTCTGAAAAAATTCGCCAAGCGGAGTTTTCGCTTCTTGTAAAGTTAGAGGCAGTGATTGTCGCTTAGAAATTGTTGTTTCTTGGAAACGTTAAAGCATTAGCAGTTGGAATTTGCCATCTTGTGACTTTTTATCCTGTACAATATATACTCACTTTTTGTAATGTTTTTGTTGAAAAAAGAATGCATAGTAAAAAACGAAAATACTTATATACCGGGTGTCCCAACAAAATGGTAACAGGTTTGATCAAGGCTAGTGCTGAGAAAGTCACTCAAATCCATAAAAAGCTATTTTTTAAGTAATCCCGATAGCTAATTTGAAAACAAAAATCTTGTTTGTTGATTTTGGTTGTTTGAGAATTCAGATAGTAACGTTTTAAGTTCAAATTTGCCTCCCACCCAAAACCAGAGGTTTTGATTTTGGCCTACGCAATTAGAATGCCGTGTTGTAAGATTTTCTGAACCACGGTGGTGTTCCATACTACATACTTTGTTTTTAAAAACACTTCTGAATAATGATACCAAAAAGAACCTTCAAAATCAGGTGTCCATGACTAAATTTATTTGAAACTAAAATTGCTGTTTCATTTTGGTAGATTTTCGTCCGAGTGTATTTTCAAGCAGCATTAAATTCATTCCGTAAAAAGCTATGATATAGGAGATCCAAAGACGCTAGACTTCTGGTTTGGGGTTGGAGGCAAATTTGAACTTTCAGAATTAATATCTCGACTCTTGATGCACAAATATTAACAAACCAGGTATCAATTTTTAAGTTGACTAAATTTCGAATAAATTTGAGTGAAATCCGTACCGCTAGCCTTGATCAAAGCTGTTACCTTTTTTTGGGACACTGGTACAATTAAGAAACTTTTACCAGTGAAAAGTGGCAAAAAATTAAGAAACTTTCACAGGTTTCTTATAAAAAGCGCGTATCAGAATATACAAAAAAAAAAATGTACAAATATCCAAGTAGAATGTACAAATATCTAATTTTTTCAGTTGAAGAAGAAAGTACAAAAACTGCGACAATGCGACAAAGACATGCAGACACAGAATAAAATATCCTGGTAGAAAATGTTTTATAGTTTGTTACGTAAATTCAGTACAATATATCCAAAAAAGAGTCCTTACCGCTTATTCATATACCATCCAAATCGTCCATTGTAAAATCCTCATCCATCGGAATGGGCGCGTCAGGACTCGTCACTGGCTCCGGTTTCGTCCGAGCGGGTGCATTTTCCTTTTTAACTTTTGGAGTCCATTCGCGTTCTGTTTTCACCGCAGGAGTTGTCCTGACGAAAAATTTCTAGGTTTAGCTTGGCTAGGATTATTGAAACATATATGAATAATTTTTGATAGACAAATATAAATATTATTGCAATTGTTAAGAATGATTATTAGAATAAAATACAGTGAAGTAAACATACAAAAAGTAAATTAAGACTTTCAAAGTTAATATATTCTAGTTTTTAACAGTAAATTAAAAGGTTCTTATATACGTTTTGACAAAATACAATATGGGGCAACCGTTTAGCACGTACGCACTATAAGGAGAGAGTGGGGGCAAGCCGAAAGCCTATCTACATCTATTATTGCTTTAATCTCTTTCTATTGTTCTTCTGCGTATAAGTGGGAAGGGGTAAAAAATTATCAAAACAGTGACAAAATCTTTGATGCTTTAACCCTGCACACAAGCAATTTTCGTCAATGGCGACAAAAATATACTGCGTGCGCTGGACTTAAGGCTATCTTCCACCAAACCTTCTAAATTCTAAAAACGCCAGGTTTCGGATAAGAAAAATCCAAAAATTTGAAAGAACAAGAATTCTGAAAATCCAAAATTTTATCTTTAAACTACCGTTCACAGGCTCAAAAGTTGGCGTGTCTCCTTGCGGCAATGGCAAGTTTTCTGGCAACTTTGAATTCTCGCAAACATTCTGTTCACAAGTGCAGAAGGTTTTGGAGTATTGCCTCGTGTAAACTAGTGTAAACTCGTGTATAAAACCTACTGTTTTCAGAAGATTGACTTTAAAGTTCCGAAAAAGAAGGCAATCGAAGAAAGAATTGGCATTAAAACACACACCCTGAAACAGAAATGTTTATAGATGATGTTAATGCAGTGAAAAAACCCAACTCAGATCTGAAAATACTTACCGGACGGATTGATTCTCGGTTGCCCCTATTGAAATATTTTTCAAAAGTTTGACGCTTTCTTCGAAGTACTGGTTTGGATGGTTAACGCTGACATTAGCACCTTCTTGTGCCTGGGTAAAAAAATATATGTGGTCAGGAATACTTTTGAGTGTAAAACTTCAAAAATAAAAAGTTGTCTGTTCTGATTTGCTTCAATGTGTTAAATTTTTAGAGTAATCTTTTAGAGTAAATTCATAGAGGGATTGTTAGTATTTTTAGAGTAGATTTTTAAAATACCCAATTCTAAGAGTAGAAAATTACATTGTCATGTTTAGGACAAAATCCTATGTTTTAAACAATTGTCTCTTGAGTACAGAAATCTAAAATGAACAACATGAACAACAAAGGTTTCAATTTTAAAATGAACAACAAAGGTTTAATCTCCTACTCTCAAACTTTTTGATCGAGATCAAATTTCATTCTGCAACACTAAACACCCTCGAAAACGCTAGACAATAGTAGAGTGAACAAGGAAAAATCCAGTGAAAAATTATTCGTTTTTGGTCAGAGCTTAACCTTAATCGACTGAATGAATAAAACGTGAACGTACCTTGTGGGTAATTTCGAAATATTTTGCACACGCAACTTGATAATGCTGTCCCTTTACCAAGGTGATGATCTACATTAAATTTTAAATTGAACGAAATCAAAGTACTAAGGGTTCAGATAAAAAAGAAAGAATAAATTCAGAAATATATTAAATTTAGAAGAAAATTCTTGGAAGATGCAAAAACTGACTTCAATTTCCGAAACGTATCTAATAAAGATGTACAAAAATTTTGAAATTTAATAACCCGTTCACTCATACGGCCTATTGACAAACAACGTAAAATGTCATATTTTCAGGAGGTAAATGCAGGTAGAACTTTACAATAACTTAACTGATATTTCAACGCAAGTTTATCATGTAAATCAGATTGCTACCCCCTGCAAAACAAATCCAGGCGTGAAAGGGTAAAGCGTCATCACCCGCGACATTCCGCACTCGAAAGTATTTATTTTGGAAAGGCAAATCTTTATCAAAAAATAAATCACGGATTTCGTTTCAAAATTTCCCCCCAAAAAACTCCGATTGTCTCAAAGGACTGTATTTTTCAAAATGGCTGTTTCTTCAATTTGAAAACGCAATTTTCAATTTTCGGTCGATAATAATTCTCATATAATACCTGCTTCATAATTTGTTTTATAATTTAAGGTCAAATTTGTGGGTCAAATTTAAAAACCTGTTAGGGTCGAATTTATTCCTAATTAAAAGGTAAATCTGACTTTAAGATTTCGTTTTGCCGAGGTTAAAAGGCCTGAAATTAGCACAAAATTCCATATGTACCCTATTACTCCGCATATCACCCCACCCTGGATAAAGGCCCATGGGCGTATGTGGCCCTCACTATCAACACTATGTTAGGCAGTCAAGATTAGGTTTGTTATGTGGTCATGTTATATATGTAGAGTATGTTACGTAGTCAAAGTTATATAATCAAAAAAAGGAGAAAATTGATAAGCCCAGGGGTTTATTTTGTCCCACTTTATTTTTCTTGTTCCTTAAAGTCCAAAAATCTTGAATTTTCGCTTATAAGCTTGTGGGTTTATACGGGGTAATAGGGTATGTGTTTACTCCGCCCCCAGGAAAATTCAATGTTTTCTGCTGTTGATCAATGGACCATTTGGACATTCAGAGCCAGAAATTTTCAATAACATTTCTGAGTGTTATCATCATACCTCCTCTATGCCTTCTCTAGGCACTTTGTACATCTGAAGTTTCTTCACCAAGATTTCTGAATCGCTGTGCTTGAATGGGCAACCTGGAGATATAATATTAATTAAAAATATTAAACATTAAGGGGTGAAACCAGGACTCATTTCCAGTTAACTTAGTAGCACAATAAAACTACACCCACTGAAGGTATGAAAATGTAACGCTTTACAACGTTTATCAATGGGAAATTTTGAAAACAATTTTATCGGCGATTTGGAAAGCAACTGTAAGTCTTTCAAGAACCAACGTAAGCAATGCAGACGATTTTTGTTTGTTAAAAAAAACTAAATAAACGTTTACTTCTGCGGATTGTCATAGTAATTGATTCAGTTTCAGACCCCTCGATCAAAGGAGTAGAGAGATCGAATTTCTCAGCGTGGTTAACTGTGATTGAAAAATAATAACCTTTTAAAACGTTACCTGGTTAGCAAAATGAACAATCAAAAAAACCAGGTTACAAAAAATTTAGCCACAACGCAGCAAAGTGGGAAAATAAATTTTAGCATTTAGGAGTCATCATGTATAAAAAGGAACAATTGAAATTAGAAACGCACCGTGAGAATCACCAGGGCCTGGTTGATTTCCAGTTATGATTTTCATGCAACTGCAAGCAAGAAAAATATACAGTTAATAAATAAATTTTCCCCAATATGTCATTACAACGTGTTGTATATATGCTGTGAGTTTGTTCAAATTAAATTATCCAATTATATCACATGATTTTTATCACATGTTATAAATAATGCTTACTGATTGATCATCAGTAATATCAAGCAATTTGAATTCAATTCCTAAAATATATATTCAAATCCTAACAAATCCTAACATATCTAGGCTACGCCTCAACATAAAGCCATACAAAAATTAGTCATAAGCAGATACCAACCTGTAAGGAGTATAAGACGCTCTTTTGCCCTCCTTGCCGTAGTTGTGACGAATGTTGTACGCATATTGCTTGTCAAACTAAACAAAAAGAAGAAAGCATTGTTCAGACAAACAGTTTTTATGTGTGAATTAAAAACCCCACTCCAATAACTGTGGCCTTCCTCCAGGGGGTCTATGTTTTCTAGTTCCATGAAATGTTTACACAGAGTTCCTTTTGGTTTTTTAACAGTTCCCTAAAACTAAATCCGCAACTTCCCCAAAACTCGAAAAACGCGTTCAATGTTACCTTTTTCCACATTAACCCTTTCACGCCCGGAATTATTTTTGCTAAACAAATAAATCCTATGCAAGTTTTATTTTGCAGGGGGTAGCACATGCAAACTAACTTAATTCATATGATAAACTTATATTGAAATATCTATAAGGTTCTACCCTCATTTACCTCCTGAAAATATGACTTTTTACGTTGCTTGTCAATGGTCCATATGGCCCTTCCCGGAGCGAAAGGGTTAAAAATATATAATTTTCCTCATGTTCTCATCAATAACAATTGTAAGTTTCTTTGTTCCCCAAGACTCCTGGGAGGGCCTCACCACTGTGTGATGTAGCTGCGAGAATGGCGAGTTTTACCGAGCGTGCCCGTAGAAATATTTAACGAGAACAATTGCAGCTTCTTGTGAACATTGTAAGATATAAATATTAGCCTTATATAATATTATAAAAACATGGTAAGTTTTATTAATTTTCCTGCATGCGTCCGGCTACGACGATACCTTGTCAACATCCATACATTTCGTGAACTCTGCTCTCCAAAAAGCAACAGCTTCCTCCAAAGTCAAACCAATACCCTAAGGAAATAAAAACAAGAAAGCTTAATAATCATTGGGCTTTTAAACATTTTCATTGGATCTTTAAAGAACTTATTTCCAATAACAGGAGCGGTGCTTTCGTTTAGCAAAGGGGAGGAGAAGGAACAGAAAAAATGACATACACTGCGGAATGAAAATGCAGCAAAATGAAATTTAATCTTCGCCTATCTTTGTCTGGAAATTATCCATATAAAAACAACAGCGAAAGAAAGTGCAGTTGCATATATAACTAACTGAATGAACCATTTTTCTGGATTAATAAATGCTTGTGCATTGAAGGTGAACGTGGAACTGTAAAGAGCAACAAAAGTTGTTAGTCTCATAAAAAGCTGAGCCCCCAGAAACATCACAGAAATAAGAATTGTTTCCACGGTGCCTTAATTTTACATTAACATCTCTGAAATCAATCACAGATGAACCCTTTCACACCCAAATTTATTTCCAATTAACAGGCTGATCGTGCTTAAGTTTCATGCTGCAATTGATATCAACCAACCAAACCAACCTAATGAAGAAAAATGAACTTTAATTGAAACATCTTAAATTATAATATAGGAAGCGAGTGTCTGAGCGTGCTGAACAGTTCCCGTCAGATCACTGAAGTTAAGCGTGCTCTAGGCGGGTCAACACTTGGATGGGCAACCTTTCGGGCAACTGACCAGCACGTTTCCACGTCCTTCGGAGGGGACGTTAAGCCAGCGGTCCTATGCCCGGATGCGGCATGTTCAGCCGTGTTCCCTGCTGGGAACAAGTCATCTCGAGACTTTCGCAGGCTGGCACGTTAAATACAATCACTCACATCACTCACATAGTACTGTACGTATTTACCTCCTAAAAAATGTGAAGTTTTATGAGTGCGAAAAAATGTGAAGTTTTGCGTTGTTTAGAAATGAGCCATATGAAGTGAACGATTTAAATAAAATGAATAGACTTTAAATAAAATAACTTCAAATTCTATTCATTTTGCACAGCAATAGAACCTTATCAAAGGTTCTTAATCCCATGAAATGTCCAATGACAAAGGAGCGTTTCAATCTGATTGGCTGCCTATTTTTTGATGTGCAACTAGCCACTTTTGTATCCATTGATTATTTTTAACAAATGTTTATATTTATAAATTTGATCAACCCAACCACTTTACTATAACCCGCCTCTGTTTAGAGTTTAAGCACACACATTTTATCCAGTAGGAATAATTAATATTCACTGACCCAAAGTTAAAGTTTTGCATAGAAATGTATCGTGCGCCACACAATTCTTACCTTGAGAAATAAACCAAACTGCAGTCTTGCAAAATGTTTCAAATGGTGCTGTTGACGAACGGTCTCGTGTAGCTGTCGCATGCATAGTGGATATGATATTTTTGATAGCTAAAAATACAGACAAGATAATTTTATCATCAAGGCACAATGCATAAAAACTGCATAAAATAGGAAACAAGGTGTCCAATCAGGGCGGTGATCCAGTTAGGGTGACACCACTCTGTACATCCATTGTTAAAGGATAGCTATAAATGATTGATATAAAAACGTGAAAACTATAATAGTTATCAAGTGGTTTGTATTGAAGCTCTAGTTACTTTCAGGGGGAGGGGGGGTAATGATTTAAAATTATTGAACCGCAGTATGTAATAAGTAAGACCATTGAAAAGTACTGAATTTCTACTTCAAACAAATACAAAAAGCGTAATCTCACAGAATCGACTTGGTCCAATGTCACTTTGTCGCCATTACTTGAATTTCTTGTTGTGTATGTTTCACCAACGTACGTTGTGCTAAAAGTGGAAAAGAAGTATTTCCGTAGTACACAGACCCAGCAATGCTCTGTAAAGTCAATGTACAGTAATTATCTTCGTGGCAAAAACAGTAGCTACTTCAATACTTCAATTTTTTCTTCAACCCATTGTTACAAAAACATTCTACACTTTTCCGTTTTCGTTCCAATACTTGAATGTTTCTCAGAAATGCCGGAAGAGGGTCGCGAGGGAGCATTTCCCCGTACACACCCGGATTTATTTCTGCTAAACAGGCAAATCCTATGCAACTTTTATTTTGCAGGGGGTACCATATGCGAACAAAATTAATCTATATGATAAATTTACGTTGAAATATTTTAAATTAATATAAAGTTCTGCCCACATTTACCTCCTGAAAATATGATGCTTTACATTATTTGGAGCAATGGACCGTATGGCCCTTCCCGGGGTGACAGGCTTAAAAGTTACCTGAGATTTTTTAACATAGGCAGAATTCGTTCATCTTCTTCCAGGTATGGCAATTTCCGATTTGTTATCTAGATAAAAAGAAAATAAAACATAAATTTCATTGATAAAAATATATATATTGAAATATTTTGAAGATAGAGTGAAACGACTATTAACGGACATTAACGGCCCCGAAGAAACTCGACACAGCTTAAATTTTAGAGTACTCACAACCAGGGCTTTAGAAAGCTGACTTCGATAAGCGTTGACAATGATTGAAACCATATCACCTCTCGGAATATAAGCCAGACCCTGAAAATAAGAAATAATGAATTGCAATTCTCGTTAAACTTTCCAGAAATACGAATTTTTAAAAAATAATTATGAAAGATTGACGATATTCTCAACTAACGTAAATTTTAGCAAAGCCAGAACTGTTCAGCTATTCAGCTGAACGCCGAAGATGTGCGTAACGGATGATTTTCAGTATATAAAATTATCCGGAACGGCGGGTTTCAATTCCCCGAAGACCCTTACAAGTAGCGTGTACATACAAATAGATATGATATAGTCCATGGCTAGAAAGTTTTGATTGATGCTTGCGACCAAACAAATTATGCCTGCAAAGTTCCTGCAAGATATCAGCAATTTAACACAGTAAACAACGCAACTTTCGACAATATTTTCTGCTAGATCATTTTTTGAAAAAAATTTCTGCGACCATTGGTCATACGGTCGGGTGCTTTCTCATGTCATGATATACTCTACAAAAATGTTAGAAGCAACAAATTAACGTCAGAAGGTTATTTGCTTGTAGGCCTCGTTTAAAAAATTCATTAGTTCGCTCCTCCGCCTGATATCCCTCCACTACACTGAATGAAGCACAGGCCTTATTAGAAATATTCATTCCCTGCCAGCAAATGAGTTAGAACAATGTACCTGTAATCAAATCACCATGGGTAAAGGAAATGCCCCTGCAACTGATACCAGTATTGTTTGTGGTGACATTTTGCGCACACATTACTGAGATCTGTTCGTTTATACTGCAAAAACTCTCAATATAAACGTTGCACATACCTTTTCTATGTACACCCTTCGATTTTTGACAAGTTCCAGAGCTTCGATAAAATGTACCTAAACATGAAATGCTAAATTAAGCATAAAATAATGAACAATTTCAATCTTATTTAAGTTTCCACTAAGTATGAGCTTGGGGATGACATTTACGGAATCATCTCTAATCAATACAAGACTTTAGTTTACAATACTTGAATACGAAGTAAAAAGTTTTTTTTAATTGAATGAAAAGCAGCCTACAACTAACAAAATTAAACTTGAATAAAGTTGAAAAAACTGAATGCAAAACCACATGCAACTAAACAAAATTAAACTAAAATATATTGTCATTTCCAGATTGAGAAAGATCTTAAAATCAACGTGTAGGAGATTATCAAAAATGGAATTTCTAATATCAATACTGTCAGACAAAATCACAGGGACCTCAGGAAATTCCCTTAAAAATTCCAAGAGTCCTTGATTCGCGGACAAGGTCGAAGGAATCCCTCTTTGTCCATGTGTTTTCAAGCTTCAGAAATTTGATAATAATAATAATAATACATCTATTTAATGTTAGTGGAAGCAATAGCATAAAAATACTAATATAGACTAACATGTATAGGTCAATGTTTTTAAATGTTTTCGAGCTTCTGGGAAATCGAAACGTTTTGGAAAATCGATTATAACACAAGCACAGCAATAATCACCAAAACGTTTATTCCTTCTGGCGTATATGTCAACCTTAATCATGGTATTCGGCGTAGTTCACGATTTATGGTAGCCCGTCCAAGATTCTCCGTTTTTGGGGGCACCCGGTATATTTCAAACTAATTTCAAATAAACAATAGAGAGATTTTTTATCACATGGTGAGAATTTTGGCGGTTAAGATGTATGAGGCGCAATTCCCGCCAAAAATCAACAGTGCTAAATTTCAACACATGTCTAAATTTCAACAACTTAAATTT
>JAYJMH010013701.1:0-22110 GCA_036873815.1 Phacellophora camtschatica | reverse complement strand
CTTTTTGCATTCTCGAATAAAAATGATGATGATACTGATGATATTTTCACGTGATAATCACTTTGGAAAAAGCATATGGTCTGTTGCTAAACAACGTAAACATCATTTTCCTATGTTAACCAACATGTGGAAATTTTGTAAAACAAAAGATTGTGGTTTTGAACATGACAATACGATTTGCAATTTGAAAGAATAGAATACACACCTTTGAGTACACTCAGTCAAACCAAAACCAACAGAGAAGGCAGTTATGATTAGAAATATTATTTGTGAAAACAAGATTTTGTAACCTGTGAAAATGATTTCATAATACAGCAGGTTTGACTCAGCATAAAGCCTTACTTTATAAAATTCACACTTGTTTTGAGTCAAATCCAATTGATATTTTTTGAACTGTCATTTTTGAACTAGCTTTTGGTTGGATGTAGATAGATTTTCTGCGTTGTTGTTCTCAGCTATGTTTTTGTGCACGTCAGTGACACCTGTCCATCTATCCATCTATCCGTTATTGTACAAAACCTACAATAGGTATTACGTGCAGAGTTTTAGTGGTTGGTTGTAAATTAAAATTTGTAAATCAAGATTTGCTCAGACTCAAGAGGTGGAGAGCAGATTTTGATAAGTGAATAAATAGGAAAATTGGCGAGGAGACAAAAGTGAAACGTTTGAAGTAAGATTAAAATACATCTGTAGACAATGACATGTTTTTTCTGGTGTATGTGCATAATTTTTCAGTGGTTTGAAATTGTCTGTAGCTTTTGGTTAGATAGAGATATATTTTATGCCTTGTTTTTCTTAAATGTGTTTTTGTGCACGTCAGTGACGCCTGTGTATTGTATTTAAGCGCAGAAGTTTGCACGTCTTATTTCCATGCTCATTAGTGCCACCATCATAATTTGTTGAATGATAGTTTAGCTACGATGATTTAATACTTGACCTTAGTCCTGTTAGTATTTTGTCACTGCTCCAAATCAATATCAGACTAGGTCATTTTTTATAGTTAATCTTTTTGTATGTGTGTATTATAATAGCTCTTGCTGTATCATTTAATAGGGTAATATTTATAATTAAACTATTTTATATTTATTTGATATTCCTTAACCCAAGGAAGTGCCATACTACGGCCCATTGCTAAACAACGCAAGACCTTCAGGAGACAAATGCTGAAATAGCTTGAACGATTAAAAATGTCCCCATGTTTGCAAAGATGTTACGGAGGGGCTTTAATTTTGATAATTTTCTTTTTGCTTGAATTTGATATAAGAAACGTTTGACACTTAACTAATCCACCGTTATGTTTGGTTCAATAAATTGATTGTCTAACCAGTTTCCATATCTGACACAAGACAATAATCTATTTATAGAATGACCCTACTTATGTATGTCAAATGTTTTTAATTTATAGTTTGATACTTTGCTTGCCAAAATTTACCCAATAACCACTGAGTTATATTCAATATAACCAAAAATAGAGGATTTTTGCCGCTGCAATTTGTTGAAAATGCTTCATTATGGCTTGGAGGAAGCCATTGACGTTAGCTTTCCTTTGGTATAACTCAGGGATTACTTAGTAGATTACAAGGATTACAAGGATTACGAGGATTAAAAACAAGGTATCAAACTTCGGGTTCAAGCCTCTTACATCAAAGTCAAGCAAAAACTAAAGTATCAAAGCTAATGCTCACTCCACAACAGTTTAGCAAACATGGGGATATTTTTCTTGGGCCGCCCTGTATTCCAACGTAGGATTATCTGTTGAATTACATTGGCTTACATGTGCCTGCCACTTGCAAAATACAATTGAAAACAAATCCGGACATAAAAGGATTAATCACTTTAACCCCAGTTACCTGGTATCTTGGTTAATGACCTTAATGACTGGCCTTAGTGATCTTAAAATCAAAATGTAAATAGACTCATAGGCAGATGTTTTAGTGTATTTTTATGGAGCACTTGCAATTCGAGTAGTCCGAATAGGAAAACAACAAAGAAAAAAGTTATTTAAAACTGTTCACCATTCACATGACTCTGTCGGAATTCGTTACCGATCATACCAAGATCTACGTTGGGTACCAAGGCTGGTACCCAGGGTAACCAAGATAAAATAAGAGAATTTTGTCTGATTTTTTCTTGATCATACTAACAACAATAACAACGAAAGATCTATGCAAATACCAACTATCATCATAGACCAAAGTCCAAACACCAGTAATTCTCGATCCTTACGATACTTACGATTATTTTTGTTGCGTTACTTACGATTATTTAAATTACAATGATTCAACCGAACCAACTGCTCCTTCAGGTTTATAGTTTTGTAATTTGATTATTTTTTTTTATTTCTTTATTCTTTATGCACAAAAATCCATTCAGTAATTAGTAAACAAATAAGTATACAATAGATAAAATAAGTATGCAGTATAGAAAACTAATTAATAAATCAACTACTTATACTAGTACTGTTCTTCCATGGATTCGTGGGTATTTTAAACTCAAAAGAAATTCTCGCAGTTTGGTTTTAAATAAAGCGAAATGTTTTATATCTCTGATTTCAGAAGGAATACTGTTAATCTTTAATTTGATGTTGCTGTAATCTTCTTAGATTTAGTTTTTAGTTTATACTCTGTTAACTTTATATCTATTGAAGAATTATATAAAAAAGAATTGAACATTTTCCTATGCTGTTCAGTCACAGTCACACCATGCTGACTTCTTGTTAAGCAATTGTTCTTCTTTTCGCTTTGTGTATCTATGCTTGGTAGGTTCATTTTGTCGTCGTTTGGAGGGAAAGAGAGTTGATAGATTTTTTTGCGTGTTGTTTACACAGAGGTAATTGAAATTCGGGCGTGTGGAGTGAAGTTCCGAAAGCTTTCTTAGCTTCTTACTGGTTTTGTTATATGTTGTAACATTTGAGTTTAAAACATTTGTCTATGGAAGAACTCGCTACTATTTAAATTACTTTTACAAATTTAGCACTTATGTTTTTATTTTTATTCTATTTCGGTTTGGATATATAATTGAGCATTGGAAACGTTTCTTCATTGTTAATATTTAGTTTATTTTAAAATTTCAGCAACGAATCCTAGAGAAACTTATCAAATCGATGGTAACACTGGTGAAATTGTTGCTCGCGGAAACATCGACAGAGAACTTTCTGGAAGTCTTTTTTATCTCACTGTCCAGGTAATACATATCTTGACGATATTTGTGCCTTGTTCAAAATGTCGTTGGCTTTTGTGGAGGCCTTGAGTTCGGCTCATTTTGATTGTCTTGTTTTGCTAACATGAGCATCGAAAGTAATGATAGACAATTTCGCTTTATATTGTACAATATAAGTTGTCGTTATTTTTGAATCTTAACATAATTTCCGAAGATTCGTAAATAGAATGCAAATAATTTTAATAAAACTGCCTTGCTGTTTTTCTGAATTTTGCAAAACATTCCGTTTTCGTTAACTTGGAGGATGGGTGAAAAGAGACATGGTATTTGTTTAGGTCCGGTACAGATTCAACGAAGTTAAGTTTGTTTTTATTTGCATCAAATGAAGTTTTCCTTCGTTTTTTACCGAAAATCTTCGGTTTTTAGCTGCATGCTCCTCCATCCATTAGAACGGTCATCATTGACAATGTTAGGGCTTGTTTACATGATCCCGCCTAGCCGAGATAGAAACACATATAATTTCCACTTTGCGTTTATACATGTGAGTTTCAACCCGCCCAGTGTTGCCGGGATGTTTTCATCCAGTCTCGGCGTGGCGGGCTATCCCGTCTAGCCGAGATAACTTTCTCCATGTAAACAGGGATGAAATCGACGTCAATGCGCATGCGATAAAAATGTTCGCACATTGCATTTGCAAAATGGCCGACATGGAACAAACCGATTGACTCTGTTCCGTATCTTCAGCAAGCAGCTGTGGCTTCCAGGAGGATTCACAGCTAAATACAAAGAAAGCCAAGTTGTCATAAAAGAACATTAAATTTTGCTGGACTCCAGAGATGGTAGACTAGCACCAGGTTTGGTGAGCTGTTTACTCGAATACAAAACAACATGCGAGTACAACAATGTGGATTTCGATGTTGACCGTTCTTCGCAGTATAAATTCCTAAGAAAAGAGTTGGCAAAGAGGTACCAAGAGAACTTTTTTGGTCCCATTGATGAAACTGCGTCCATAAGAATTGCATAAGCATCATAGCAATAATTCTTTTCTTGACAAACAAGCTGTGAGCAGCCATTTTGAAATCTGTACGCGCCACTTGTTTTTCAAAAAGAGCACCAAATGTTTGTTAAAAAGGCGCGAAATTTCATCCCGTCTCGGGAGCGTTTCTCATGTAAACGCGTTGTAAAATAACATCCCGCCTAGGCGAGATATCTTGGCAAAGCAGGATCATGTAAACAGGCCCTTAGTGTCTCCAAGAATAATAATTTCTTTGCTCTCCTAATCTAAATAAGAGAGAACATTTTCTACTTTATTGAAAAAAGCAACCGGGTCACTGGGAGCCCTGTACCAAGCAGCAATAAGAAAGGGTTTGCTTTCGGGTGGTTCAACATCGACACCAATCAGTTCAAGATCGTTACCAGTAACGTCTTCTCTATGTTTAAATCTTGGCAAAAAATTTCATATGATGCCACCACACAGGAGTTTCCTATTTTGTCGGCTAAACTTTATCCCGATTGACTGCAAAGGAGGCTTTCTTCTAGGTTCTGCTGCTTTGGTCCTTTTGGGTCCTCTTTCATCGGCTTTTGGGTTTTTCAGGTTTTGCATCTCAAATATTTTGCTTACCAAACCTGATGCAGTCTTACGCACTTCGGGTATTGTCGATTCAGTGCAGTATTGCTGTTTTCTAGTACCCCGAAAGCCTTCCGAGATATCTGCAATCAAAACCATCCCGCCAACTATTGTGCCCGTTTATCATCCTGGCAAAGCATTAGAATTTTCGCATTTACCTCCTGAAAATATGACATTTTGCGTTGTTGGTCAATGAGCCTAACGGCCCTTCCCTGGGTGAAAGGTTTAGGTAAGAAACATCAATTTTATCTTCTGTAAGACATGAGTATTACCGCCTAGTTAAAATACACATCTTCTGTGGAAAACACAAGTTGTGACAATTTGGAAGAGAATGCAAACATAATTACCTCTGGTGCTATCGATTTCGTAAGGTACCACTCGAGACACCCAAAGTTTCTCAGCTCTTCTTATCATATTACGCTTGTCGCTTTTAGCCATCCTTTTTTTAAATTGTTCTGGCGACAATGTCTTCCTGGCTTTCTCATCTTCTCGCGTTTGCTGGATCTGTGCTTTGTCAGTTTTATCAAGCAGTAGATCCCCTTGATACGGTTCTAACCCGGTATCTACAACAAACATTGAAACAAGTGTTATCCAAAAATTAAAACCTCACATCATGATTACTCCTCGCCCGTCTATGTGCAGCCTTGTTCACGCAAATAAAGAGCAGTGCAGGGCTTTCTTTTTGACCTGCACATAAGACATGCTCTATTTATGTGACAGCGCAGAGTGAATCAGTTTCATATTGATACTGTTTAACCTCACCCTTTGGGAACCTAGGTTCAGAGTGCTTGTAAACCTACCGAGTCTGAAATAATCTGAAAGTCTTAAAATATTACTCTTTTACTCTTATATCTTTTGATGCCATGCAGTCTTTTAAAATATTCATTGTAGTACATATTGTAAATGGAACTAAGTATAACACGTGCTGGATTGCGGAAGAGTCTTTGGAATTCCATTAAAGCCTGTCACACATAAAACTTAAGAGTTTTAGATTGAACTCTTCACTTTTCGAAAAGGTAGCCGTCCGGCAGAAAAAAATATTTAAGTAACACAATCATGAGCATGAGAACACGGTTTTTTGTTTATAAGCAACTGTACTGAAATTCGTCTAAAAATTAGAAAAACTCCACTTCTGAGATAGATAGAAGTAAGCAACTTACAAGAGACAAGTAAGCAGTTTTAATAAATTGCAATTAGAGCAAGCTCTTGTATTTTTGTAGTATAGTACTATGGTCGTAAAAGGGAGTACTACTTTTAATTATGCTATTTTAAATTATTCAGTACTATTTTAAATTATTATTCAAACCCAGTGCTAAACATCTAAGCAACCATTTAAGCAACTTCAGTTCAAAATTTTGCAAATTCAATGCGGCCCAAAATCCTAAATTGCTTATAAAGCAAATCGTGTACCGGGTGTCCCAAAAAAGTTAGATGCGTTTTAATTTTCATTCGGGGGTACCGTAATGCTTCAAATAACAAATTGTTCTGGCCTTTTAGGCGGAGTTTATTCCTTTTTGAGAAGGCGTTAATTGGCAGGGTATTTCAAAGAAGGAAGTTAATTGGCAGGGTATTTCAAAGAAGGAAGTTAATTAAAAAAAACATTACTGTATGTAATTCGGCGATCAAGGGTTTTGCAAAGCAAGGCACCAAACATAAAGTTGAAGCTTCTCCTACAAGCAGCTTTGCAAACGTGTGGCCTTTTTATGACACTTAGTACATTTTAAACAAAACAAACTTACATTTATTTGCATCAAGAAGCCTCGTGAAAGCATTTTCAGAATTACCATAAACAGCAGTGAGTGGGAGAGAATCTGGAACAAACCGCACAGCTTCTGCCTTGTTTTCTGTTTCACTTGGTATGTCTTGCTTTCTGTAGTTCAACGGAGGCGCTGAAAATCAATTATTCGTCAAATGTAATTGAAAACCAAATAAAGTGCTAAACAAAGGGTTAGGGGTATGGGTTTAATACGTTTTGAAAATATTATAATATTTTACCCCTTCCACTCGTACAAACAGACGTACGCTATCGACTCTGTTTTCTGTTTTACTTGTATGTTTTGCTTTCTGTAGTTTAAATGAGGCGCTGAAAATCAATCATTCGTCATATGTTATTGGAGACCAAATAAAAAAAGTCACGCTAAACGAACGGTTAGGACCATGGTTCTAGTACGTTTTGAAGATATTAAAATATTTTACCCCTCCCAATCCTACGAACAGACGTACGCTGTCGGCTTGACTCTCCTTCCCCTCTGTGCGTATGTACCAAATGGACGGCCACTTAACTAATAGAAACGTTATTTCAAAATATACAAGTCTTATGCATCCCCATGCTCCATACAACTGCCATAACATAACGATAAAATTACGCACAAAATGAATGTTTAGAAACATTTCCCTTTAAATTCGTAACTATTTGCTTAATTTTACTTCACCAAAAACTGTGTATTGTACTGTATGCCACTCACGTTAGACATAAACTGCACCAGATACCAAATTACATGACCTGATTTATCTTATTCACACTGCCCAAAGTCTATTTCTTTCTTAATCCGAGAAAAGGAACTATAATAATAATATAAAAATATAATACCATGTGCGCTACTTACAAAAGTATGGCGGCAACAGAACAAATTACAGTAAAAACTAAACAATTACAACTAATGCTACTGGAACTGAAGAAACTTGAGATAAACAAACGAGAAAGTAACCTAAAGGAACTTGAGATAAACAAACGAGAAAGTAACCTAAAGGAAAATGTGATTAACGAAGGAAGCTGAGGAGGAGAGGAAAAAATGAAACGTTTTTTAACTTTTTCCTCCCCCTCATTTTTTTCTTCCGAATTTCCTCCGTTTGTTGTTGGATTAAAAAGAAATTCTCATCTCACTTCTCAATTTTTTATTAAAATGAGATGGATTAACCTAATCAAGACACTTGACTTGGATTAACCTAACCAAGAACAAAATATTTCTAAATCTTATTGTAAACAAACTAAATTTTTATCTAACCACTTAACTTTCTTACAAACCAGTCAAATAGCATTGAATTACCATTTTTTCGCAGCCTGTCCTGATCTTTGTCACTCATGATACCCTGCATACCTTCAGAAGCATCAATGAAAATTATCGCCAAAGAAAGACACAAACATTTGGCAAAATTTGAATCTCTTCTCCCTCTGTTGGGTGCCATTTTGTAGACACAACGAACACCACTTGAATGAAAATACAAACAGCACACATGTATAAACGTTAATAACAGGTGGCCCGTTTTGATTATAGACGTGCCACAGTTAAATCACAAACTAAAGATTACATGCTGAAAAGATTCTGTCACGTTTGGACAGCATTTCATGCAACCTTAAACAAGCCTCCTGCATTCGCCAGTACGGAATTCGAATCACGGAAAAGACGAGAAAAACGCTGAAAAAAGAGCCTTACTTTCTCTCGCGGCAAACTTACTTTCTTTCACGGCAAACTTACTTCCCTTCACGAAAAACTCACTTTACCGAACGGCTTTCACGGCAAACTTCTTAGTTCACGGCACACATTCTTAGTTCAAACTTTGCAACTTTGGTCATTTGACTCAACAACTGAATGTTTTGTTTTCGAGGGAGTGGCCTAAGTGCTGTGGAAATCATGGATATGAGAGAGTAGAGGGAAAGATTTTTCAACCAAGGCTTCGAAATTCGTTTAGGTCCAAACCTATTTATTTAAAAAGATTTAGTGCGGGGGGGGGGGGGCTAGGAGAGGCAATAGATGGCCTCGAGGGGCCAAGGGTTCCAGCTGGTGTGTTTAAAAAGGCTTTGTTGGACCGTTTTCTCTTGCAAAAGAATTATATGCCATGAGGATGCGCATGAGTACCCGGGAAATGCCCCTTAGAGCCCTATGCCTTAGTTAAATGATTCTATGAAAAGATAGGAATCACAGGGAGGTTATTATAGAGACCTATAATGGGCAGCGCCACGAGGGGGGGGGGGTTCGGAGGTCAAATGGGCTCGTGAAAATTTTATACCTAGATATTATTTATGCTATAAAACCCCAGAATGACTTTAAAAGCTTTCTTGCAATAATTTATTAACTTATTGAATTTTCTGACAGAAAAGATGTTCTTCGAAAAACCTGGAGGGTGCTTCTCTTATTTTCCGGTAGTATATTTAAAAAGGTGTGGTCACACAATCATGGGTGGTTAAAATAACGCCAGCTGTTGTTTTCTAATCCCTTGTATCTATGTGCCCTATATATTTTGTATTTTGCAACCTCGTACACAGGGTATTTCATTCAGAAGAAATACCCTTGTCTGATTATTTCAGACCCACCTTAATTGCACGCCACCACCCTCCATAGATATGGCAGAGAGAATTGAGACTCGGACAATAATTCTAGAAATACCCCTGGTATATAAAATTTTGCGTAAATTTATGCGAGTTCGTAAATTTATCAAAAGAATTCCTTTTTCGGATTCTGCTATGGCTGTCCGTTTTTCATATTCAAATTTTGCAATTTCTCGAGACTCTTGCTTATTGTTTCTCACAAGCCTCTCGAGATTCAGTCGAATGTTGATTCTTGGAAGTTTCTGATAAGGCAATGGAAACGCATAACAGCCAGGTAGGTACCAGGGGGTATTGTATGAAATAGCCCTTGATAGGAGGTTGTGTATTTTGTACATGGAAGAATAAATTACTGGAGTAAACATGAAGCTATTTACGCATTTATTAAAGCTAGTAAGATTCAATCGAATGTTGATTCTTATTGTTTCTCGTAAGCCAATGAATAGCCCTTGTTAAGAGGTTGTGTATTTTGTACATGGAAGAATAAATTACTGAAGGAAACAGGAAGCTATTTACCCATTTATCACAGTTGCTGATTTCAATTATTTTTAGAGACGTTTAATTCAGTTGCCTTTCTTCGGTTGCGCTTTTTGCCCCCAACAAAAAAACTTTTACGGCATTGATTCGTGTTATAAGATGCACTGTGATTGGCTGTCTTGTAAATATTCACGTGAAATAGTAGCTTTGCATTGAACCAACAGTCTGCTTGTTTCTCGTTTTCACCACGGACTTCGGGAATCACGGTACAATAGAAATGTATGGGTGATTAGAAGCCGTAAAATTGAAAACAAACACGACGACTCTTAAAGCCCGTGCTTTCACATGACCATTCGGTGGAAATGGCTCAGAGTGCGATCGCACGAAAAATCATCCGAAAAGAGTCCAATGTGATCCAATGCCTTTAAATACAAATCAGCAGAAATGATTTCAGAAAGTATTTTGAAAATAACAACAAATAGTTTCACGCAGTTAGGAAACGTTACAGTTTCAGAGCAGATAAACCTGTTAAATTTTAGAAAATTGACAATTTTGACCTAAGGCACTAATGAGGAATTTCGTCCTAACTGATGCAAACTATTCATTTGAGCCAGCTAGCGCTCATAAATTTTCCGATTTAAAACATTGTTCAACTAAACATTCACAAACATAATTAGTGACCTTAATCGCACCAACGTATTAACATAAAAGGTGAAACAGTTCCTTAACATTCCAAAAACAACACACTTCAAAAAAAATAAACTCTCTTGAATTATCTGACCTTACTAATTCATCTCAAAAAACTATACAATAAGTTGGATATGCCAGTAAATCAATAAACAAGTAAATCAATAAACAAGTAAATCAATAAACATGTTAAGAGCACCACCGTGCACCATAAGATAGTTTTAAAAGCATTCTTTTCTCTCAATGATCAATCGATTCACGTGGGAGTTACAAATCAAAAGTTCGTCAATAATGTACATCTCTGCCATCTTTGCATATAAATAAGTATACTTCATATAAAAGTACATTTATAAATATAAGTCTCATTTTCTGTCAATTTTTACTTCGATGTCACGACCATCAATCTTCGTCCTGTTCATCAGAGCTAATTGGAAGAGTTAAAAAAAACTTGCAATGGATTTAATTTAAGTATTTGCTTTTGTTTCTTCAAAGATCAGTTTCTAAGAGTAAGAAGTAATTGTGATTTTATTAGACGATTTCAAAGTAATCAAATCGAAGTTTTAAAAGATTTGGCAACAAATCACAAGATTGCTTTTCCAAAGAGAAAAAAGAGAAAAAAGAGGAATAGTATAAAGATGACCATTGCCATCGGAACTAAGAATTTGTACACCAATTAGTGTTAATTGTTATGGCCCAAGAAGGGCTGTTCAAATTGAATTTATAAAAGAAAGAAGATATTTTTTGTATTTGATCCATAACGAGTTTGTCTACATATTGAGATTAGTCAATCACAACTCACATGTTCATAATACTGCGACCTAATGGGCTGTTTTCAAAATGTAAACGAATCAATAGGTGAGAAAAATGCAAGCTTGTTTTTATTTTTGTGTGTTTTCAATTTTTTGGTTTCTAAACAGCTACACATTTACATGGTTTCATAGGTCACAATAAAATGCATGGGTCAAGAGAAACCAAACAAATGAAAAACACACATGGGTTATATAGGACACAATAAAATGCATAGGCGATGGGAAACCAAAAATAGAAAACACCCACCACCATTCCTAAAGTATTTACATTAAGAAGCAGGTAATGTCATCTCGACCTAGTCCTTTAAGAGTTCAGAATGAATTTATAAAAATGAAAGTTCTACCATGTACTGTTGATCGTTGTTATATTATCGTAAGACTGACACCATTAATGTTCCTAAAAAACTTATCTTCTTTCTTAAATTAAAATTATTGGTAGTACTGATCCACTCAAACAATCACATTGTTGCTTGCTGCAAAGCACGACAACAATAAAGTCTGGTGGTAAACGCATGTTAACAAATAAGATTTGTCATATATCTGGGGATAGATAATGTTCTTATTTCTGCTAAGATGCAGCACCAACCTTTATCTCTGGGTATTTTGCATGAGTATAAAGCTGGACAAATGTTTTTCACAATGAAAGGATACAAACAGCGATAGCAGCTTCATCTGAGTTCTCGAACTGAATTGTACCACATCCTTTAGAACGACCGCGGTCATCAGTCATCACGTCGGCACGAACGATGTGACCTTGGATGAAAAAATACATTTTGATATAAAAATGACTTGATAACGGATATAAGCTCAATAAATCGTCGCAAACTATATTCTATGTGGTGTTTCAAAATTTAACTTCATGTTGCAAAACCAAATATTGTTCTACTATTGAATGTCAATAAAGATCTCGCAATTGTTAAAACTTACCACAATTTCTGAAGCGATCTTTAAGTTCTTGCCAAGTTACACTCCAAGGCAACTGCAGAATATAATTATTTTGATCAAGAAACATCATAAAAGTTAATTAATACATCTGAGGAAAAATTAATTGTTGAACCCGGGAGAAAGATATAATCAATTTTTTCTATTCATTCCACAAGTTTCTCTGCCTGGAGGTGGAATAGTTAAGTATACCTTCAGACAATTAAATATCTTCAACTTTTTCGAGGCTGACCACGCTGCTGTTGCTTTTCACAATTATTGAAACAACCGTAGCCAGCATTTCTTGACACTGTAGCAAAATAGTACCAAAACGTACAACAGAACTATCTAGTCAGAACTGATTTCGGACGCGAGAAAAAGCTGTGCCATCAGAACCGGAGACAATGGGGCCTGCCTCACCATCTCGATCTTACAAACAATTTCGGTACATTACAATTCAATAAACCCTTTATTGTCTCTTGTTCTGAGAACAACGGTCTCCCCATTCAGCATCCGTTTCCGAAAAAGTTTAGTTTAAAAAAGTACATCACTGAAAAGGACCAGCTGAAAACTCATAAAGACTCATAAAGCAACGGGAAGCTCCCAAAAACTGGTGGTGAAAATAATTCAAAGCTCAGATATAAATGCACAGCAAAAAATATCGGCCACGTGGCAATCGATTAATGCCGAATCGAAATCGACAAAACACAAATAAAAAAGCGACAATCTCAGATATCGTAGGGAAAATAAACATCAATTAAAGAGTACATCATTAAAAATCAGATCATGATCAAAAATAAAAAGGGCAAATGGACTTTTGCTATCGCTGGAATCACACTGAAAATTCCAAGCTTCGCAAATCAATAAAACCTTCTTGAAAATAGGCAAGACAAGATAAAATATTTTGAAATAAACAATTTCTTCGTACTTTAAACAGGTGCGCATATCCACTTTGTATTGCCAATAATGTATTGACATCTGCCCGTACAAACTAATCAAACCTCCCAAAAATTTGCTTTCACATTTCTGCAGAGCAAAACAAACATGCAATAATGCTCTATCCTTAAAATAACGCTAAGTTTTTACAATCCCCAAAATGCTGATTCCAATGGAAGCACCATTAGCCACGACAAACGAACGAGAAGTACTTCATCGAGCTTCAACACAATTACCTGGACAAACATATGTCTTGCTTTTCAATTTGTTCAGAACACTGAACATAAAACGTAATCGAAAAAACCTGCGAGATATGTCGCTAAAACGCAAAACCAAGCAAAAACCAGTCATATTCACCATTTCAAGATACCAACCAGTGTCTCAAATACTTACATTGCGTACAAAAATCTGTTTACCAGAGTTGTCCCGCCCGCCTCCGGAACTCATCTTCGCCATGACACCCTGGCTACCGCCCATGCCTCCAAGTGCTGAATTTCCAGACAGACCTGCACCCAGTGCCGAGCTTTGGCCTAACGCACCTCCAAGGTTACCTCCCAGAGTACCTAACAAACCACTTAGGCCCGACAAGGCCCCTAATCCAGAGCTACCGAGTGAATCTAGTCCGCCTTGACCTCCTAAACCAAGCGATGCTGCTCCCGCGCCAGTCAATCCTGTTAAGGCAACAATAATTACCACAAAACTAAAGACAAGTTATGATAATTGGAAAAACAAGAATTTTTTCTTACCTTTAAAATTTAACTAAAACATTAAAAAACAAACATCTCCCAAGATTGCCGCACTTCAAAATCCCTCTTCAATTTTAGTTTGACTCATGACAAATTAAATTAGATTCACAACGAAGTAAGTTAGATTTACAACAAATTGAGTTATGATGTAAGGAAAAATAAGTTAGATTCATGACAAATTAAGTTAAATTTGCAAGGAAATAAGTTAGACTCACGACAAATTGAGTTACGATTTAAGGAAAAATAAGTTAGATTCATGACAAATTAAGTTGGATTTGCAAGGAATTAAGTTAGACTCACGACAAATTGAGTTAAGATTTAAGGAGAAATAAGTTAGATTAATAACAAATAAGTTAGATTTGCAAGGAATTAAGTTAGACTCACGACAAATTGAGTCAAGATTTAAGGAAAAATAAGTTAGATTCATGACAAATTAAGTTAGGTTTGCAAGGAATTAAGTTAGACTCACGACAAATTGAGTTACGACTCAAGGAAAAGTAAGTTAAATTGACGCCAAATATAAAAAAGATTCACTTACAAACACAGTGTAAGCAAATCAAAACTGCAATCAACGGAAAATTTAAACAAATGGAAAATGGGCAAAGTGTAATGATGGATTTCATTAGAGATATCCAGATATCCAGATAAAACTCACATCATGAAATTTGGTGCATTGAACCAAAAATAGTACAATTTTATGCATCTTGATAAGTCTCCAAGCAAATATAAAATAGTTTTTCAAGAAAATCGATGCCACACTGATACAAAAGCATTCAAAACTCGAAATATTTGCAAAGAGTACAGCTGGGGCTAATTTTACAAAGGCAACAAAAATCAAAACCCAAACATAACTTTCTTATGGAGTTCACAACAAGTAATCATCAAACCCCATCGTTACGTAAACCCTATGGTTACGAAAGAACCTTCCATAATATATTCAAGTTAAGAGAATTCGAATTCTGTTTAAAACGGTTGACATAAAGTTATCAGAAAGACTAAACAAATTTTGTAAAATAATTAGTGCAGACAAAGGAAATAAGAACAAAACAAAGATTGGGAAAAAAGATTTGCTGAAGTCATTAGTGCAAACGAAGAATGCTCTTTCGTCCTTTAAATCGTAAGTCATTTGACAATCGCACAGCAACACTAAAAACATACCTGAGCCAATAGCAC
Organism: Phacellophora camtschatica; assembly: GCA_036873815.1. Lineage (NCBI taxonomy): Eukaryota > Metazoa > Cnidaria > Scyphozoa > Semaeostomeae > Ulmaridae > Phacellophora > Phacellophora camtschatica. Next base: position 7,251 of record JAYJMH010013701.1, on the reverse strand, counting down.
CACCACCAAGATTTCCCAAGTTACCAAAGGCACCAGATGCTAATGCAGAAAGAGCTGCTAATGATTGCAGCTGCAAAAGAGCAAGAGGATTTGTTGCTGCTTGCGACACTGGATTTGGTTGAGTAGGAGCAGAATGAGCACCAAATCCCTGCACAGGTTGGCTGTTGATATCACCAGCTCCAGCTGGACCCATCATTTGTGTTAATGTCGATTCGCGGTCCTGCAATTTGAAACAATTGACCAGTTAACACTCTGTTTTTTAATTATCTGTAAAGCCCACGTTTTAATAGGACATTCTTTGGAGTGGCCGATTATTTCATAAATGCTATTCAATCTTTTCAACCCCGGAAAATTCATCTGATTTGAAATTTGACATCTTCATGGGAGAAAAACTAAACGAAGTTCAAAAACTAAAATTCCTAAGATTCAAAGCTAACATGGGAGAAAAATATTGAAAAAATTAAAAGTGAAATAATTATATACTCTGCCATTTTCTACAATCTCAGATATTATCAAAGTACTTCAGACGTTACAAAACATAATCCTTAAAATACTGCCATTAAAGACAAGAGATTTTCTACGAATTACTTGCACAAAGAATCAAACAATTTAAAAATAAAGGATCTATATAATTTTAAAACCTTAGAAATAATGCACAGTGTGCATCATCAAAAAGAGAACTTTCCTGAGTTCTTTAAAACTTATTTTAAAACAAATGAACATAAACATAATTATGCTCATAAACAAAGCTGCTCAATTATGGAATGAACTTGATCATGCACTGCAAAATACTAAAAATTCTAAAACATTTTTATATAAATTAAAACGAGATATGTTATCAAAATATTAAAACAAATTGCAATAATTGTGTATCCAACCTAAACTTCTTAGTTTATCATATTATATTATTATTACATATACCTGTATACTCATACCAAATTTATTGTACTTTTGCATGTTTGTTACTGTCATTGTTATATGTTTATGTTATTTTTACAAATTTTTGTTATTGGATAGTTTCCTAGGGTCGAATAGTTTGCAACATTTTTTTAATATTGTAGTTTTTGCATTCTATGTATAAAATTGAAAATGCTTCAGAATCTGGGTTTAACACCCTAACAGCTAAATTCCTGAGACAAAACATATTTTTTAACAGCCGCTTAAAACAAACAGTGCTTGTGTCATGATAATCTAAAGTAATTCCATTTTCTTGAGGAGGAGCTTGTGGGGCATTTTATTTTAAATTCATAATTTTAAGGTTTCATTGTTCATACCTTGAGAATCAATTTTAGAGAAATTATTGTAATGTTTCCAGATTGAAAATATGCATGCCTTAATTACTTGCTGCAAAAATATTTTTGGGATACTTAATTGTTGCATTTAAGGACAAATAAATGAAATAATCAAATTATTTTTTAGTCACATTTGCTATTGGAAACATTTTTCCAACTATGTTTTACCTGAGAAATGAGAAAGACAAAGTTTTGCTGTTACTCTTTCATCCTGATTGCATTTGTTGTGGCATGCTTCAATATATTTCTTTTGAACTTTTTGAAACCAACCCAATTGGCAAGGGTGAGCTCTTATGGTGTTAAATGTTTAGTAGCTTCTGTGGACCTATATCTATACTGTGCATTTAAAAAAGAATGATGGTAAAAATGATGTAGAGAAAATGAAATTAATTTAATAAAGATCTTTTTTCAGTTTGTTGTGCATTTTTTATTTCTATTTATCTACACTGAATACATTAAAACCTAAAAACATTAATACATACATTAAAACATTTTCTGAATAAACACTTCTATTGTCTGTGTATGGCAAAAAGTCATTATTTCTATGACAAGCCATCAACAAATGTACAGCAAGCAAGCTCAAAATATTTAAATTTGAGTTTATAATAACACAGAAAAAAAGTTCAAAATATTGCAAAAATGCTGTGGAAAGGTGGATTGCTTGATATATGAAATGCTCTTCATCAAAGAATAAAAACCGACATTAAACAAATTGCTAGATTTAATTGCTGCAAAATTTTGTGATTGCAGTATTTGGCTGAAAAAAGGGGTGTGCAATGAGTTCTGCCTCCTGGCGTTTAACGAAAGTAAAGGATAAGGAGTGAGGAATTAGTGGCTACACAAATTATGGAAAATAAGATTTTAGAGATATGCGAATTGAAATCTGATAAATTTTAAGCAAAAAGTTTGATATATCAACTATCTTTAACGGTGTGATAGAAATTGTAGCTTTTTTAACACAGACAGAAAGTTATCAGGCCTTTCTGATGAAAAAATGCCAGGGGCTTAAGACTCACAATTATGTTTCCTATGAAATAATTTTTAGTTTTCAATACACTGCATGCAACAATAGCTAGGAAAGAATTCAAACAAAACAGATTGATACCTTTGAGAGTACTGGTGAAAGCATCATTAAAAGTTTGTTGTTGAATTATGAATGGTTACCAATGTTTAGCATGATTATAAAGAATAACTTGCAATGACAAGAAAATCTATTCAAGACATGGTTGATGCAAATGTTTTGAAAAAGGTGAAGTTGATCATGTGAACTCCTTGGGCCATTAAGGAGAATGTTGAGGTGCTCATGCTTGACCAAGCACCTCTTATCACAAGGCATGAATATTGTGCTGTTTAATCAGGAAATGGTTTCATGTTTCTAAATATTGTGCTAAAAATTAATTAATTAATGGAAATAAAAACATTGTTTTTCAGGATGAGAAGTATCAAAAATCTGTTAAGTTTCACAAACTAGCATCTGATGAGAGTGGACAATATAAAATATGGCATGTATTCACAAGAGCTAGAGAGACAAAATATGACCCCACTGACATAACCATCATCACTCAGAGTTCTATTGGAAATCTACAAAGCTTTGCAGAATTGGCTAAAGTTTGGGATGGTCCAATTTCGATAGGTATATATTTTAGAAATTTTCTTTTAGAAATTTTAAGCATTTTAGATATACAATTTTGATTGAGTTGATGCCTTTTTAGTCAGTAAAGGCTTTGCAAGTGCATTGATTTGATATTTGATATTACCCTTTTATATTGCCATGTGAGTGATTCTACATAAATATTTGCGGCAAAGCAGAGGTATGAAGTTGAGGTATGTTTTTTCTATAATTATCCTTTTGCCATGGTGGAAAGTTTGTTTGTGCCACGCCAAAGTTTACACCACGTCAATTGTTTATAAATAATAGACTTGTTGTTCTTCTATTGCCTTGAACTTTGTTCGATACTTAAAGATCTTTTGTGTAACCTATATACTTTCCAGGCTGAACCCTACATGATTTTCGGATATACAGTAATTATTTAATTCACTATTGTGGAGATACAATAATTATATAATCAATTTTTATCCATATAGAAATTGTCACTATTATCCATGCAAGGCTGCCCATGGAGGCAGCTCATAGAGAACAAATTATATAACTAAGACAGCCTAACGACATAAAGTACCTTCTTGTGTGGACCCTGGATATGTAAAATAAGTTAACGACTTATATAATGTGAACTGTACATGCAGTATGCAAGAAAAAACCTCTTTCAAAGTTCTAACTGCAATTGAATTGATATTCAATTTTCATTTATAACATTTTGTTATCATACTATCATGATATTGGTCCAAAGAGCTTTATAGAATTAAACTTAAATCTCACCCCAGTAAATTAATTGTTAATTCATGTTTTTACTACAGGGACTGCGGAGCCATACTGAATGGGTGGGCTAGAGACTCATAATTTTCTCCAAAATTCTTGCTTTTTTGTTGTGTTTAGACAATTTATGTTTCAGACAGGGCTAAATTGAGCTTCCAGGCCCCCCATTTTCGAAAAGCTCTTCGGTACGTATTCTTTTAAGAACTTTTACCAGCAAAGTTCAAGGAAAGATGCATATCTTTGCTCATTGTTTTTACATTTAACTGATAAGGAAATAAGAAACTTTGGCATTTAGTTGCACTAATATATATGCATAATAACTGTAATAACGCTTTTCTAGCAATTTTTGCACCTGGAGAAGACATTAGCGTGGCAATTGAAGCTATTTACACAATGCGAGAATGCGATCTAACAGTCAAAAAGTATGCAATGTTTAGCGTTGTACTGACGTTATCACATCCACCAAGGCACAACAATTTAGCATTTTATTTGAAAAAAGCTGTGGATAACCCAAGAATATGCGGTCCGTCATTTTCCATTAAAGAGGTGGACTTTAAAAAGAAAAGGAAAAACTATGATAACAAGCAAGTAGGTTGGAGCTATTTTTAAATAATCAGTTTTTACGTTAATGATTTATCAGTTGAAATCAGAAATTGCCTTTCCCCAACCTTTTAAAATAAAAATAAAACATAAATTTCATCTGCAGAACTCCTTATAAATTTTCGATATGCTCTTCTCTTCTTCGTCTCCCATGAAAAGTAATAATTTCGTAATATTACTCGCACAACTTTTTCTTGGACAAATGATGCCATCAAATTTGTATGGTCTTTGGAAATGGGGGTATTTATGGGGCTCTTCCGTTAAAATATTCCCCCATATACAAATTAACTTTTGTGTGTGTCTTTATCTTTCTACTGCGCTTTTTAAGCAGAAAATAAAAACAAGCAAATCAATTTTTATTTTCTGCTTGAGAGAATTCGCTTTATTTCTGATGGCTAATCGTTTTGAAATTGGCGTGTCGATTTCACTGCTGTTACAAAATTTGCTCTCGTTGTTGCCCGGTGCATTAGTGAAAAGCTCAAACGTCACGGCAAGGAGCCACTGTGGTTTAGCATTTGCTTTGCCAATGTGTCAGGTGTGCTAGCAGAGTTGGGGAAAGGTTGAGTGTAATTCACATCATAAACAAATAAACAAGGTTTAAAAAAGATGAAAATGACAATGGAACAGTCTCAATTGTTGTTTGTTTATTCATTTAATATTAAGAAATAATTTGTTGACAAATTCTTTACATCTAGGTGGCATATCCTGTCAATCTTCTTCGAAACGTTGCTTTGAGCAAAGCGAAAACATCTTTTGTTCTTGTGATTGACGTCGACATGATTCCATCTAACTTTCTCAGAGTTAATTTTCAAGAGCAGTTCTCAAGATTGAAGAAGCCGAATGCCGGTGAGCATAACGTTTCATGTTATTTTTAAAGGGTTAATTTGGAGTATGCATTTTGTTGTATATTCATGTCGGTATAATTGATATAACGCAGGATGGTTTATATTTGTTTTCACTGCAAGCTCCTCAAGCTTTCAATGGGGGCATCAATTGGAACGCAATTTCGCTAAAGATGTTGGAAGGGATATTGTGACCAAAATGTAATGCGCTCGATTATCGAATAGCAATAGAATTAGCTGCTGTTTCTAAAATAGAAAGCATTGCATCTTGGTCATAATTTCCCTTCCGCCGTCTTTAGCGGAGTTGTTTGTTAGATCATGGCTTGGAGAATCACACATTCCATCTCCAGATAGATGACAAGTAACAATTAGACATTTCGTTCTTAAAAAGTCACTTTGAAATGTGTCTTTTAACAACGAATGATATTTGTCATATATCTGGAGATAGTGTGTGTGATTCCCCAGGCCATGATAAGTAAGTACGTAAGTGTTTTTTGCCACCGAATTAAAAGTTTACAATTTAAAATTTAAATAAATGGATAAAATTTTACTTAATTCGTAAAGTAAAAATTTTTAAAACACACACCCCTAAACTAGAGTGGCAGGGATAGCACTAAAAGATCGAAAAGACCTTGATTCCATAATGATATAAAACACTTTGTAAACTCAAACCTTCATGGCAAACATTTTTGAGTTATTCGTAAATGTGCCAATAATACTAAGGCTTTCAAGAGATGTTAGAATTAACAATGAGTTGAATTCTGTTTGAGTTTAGGCTAAAGATGTTCAATTGTAAAATTTTCATGACTGTTGTAGATTGGGAGAGGGGTGCTATTGTTTTCATAACAATAGAAAACAATTAAGCTTCGTTTAGAAATCGTCAAAAACCCCCATAGTTTTTGAACGAATGATATTAAATAAACGAATGATGATACCAGTGAATGCAAGTATAGATTAAATTGCGTGATGTTTTTTATACTACCACCATTGTCTCTGTGGGAATAAAATCCGTTCTCTTGTCTTGATGGCACTTTCTATGCATTATAGAATGAAAAATATTAACTTCTAACAAAGAAGAACATTAGTTTCAACATTTAGTTAACTTTTTTTTCTTTTGCATTTTATTGTACGAACTTCGATGCATTTTAAAATTCATAATTAATATCAATAGTTATGTTAATATATAATCAATATAATTAATTTTTAGTTTATGTTCTTCCAACTTTTGAGCTGAAACATGAAATTAAAATTCCCAAAACCAAAGACGAGTTGTTGCAATTTTGGGCAATTGGAAAGGCCAGACCTTTTTATGAAGATGTTTGTTGGAAGTGTCAGAGATATACTGATTACCAAAAATGGAAAAAGTACGTTACACATCTGCGTAAATTAAAAATTGCTTTCTATTTTCTTTGCTTTTTCGAAATAATTATTTATGGTACGTTGTTTCCAAGAAAATGTTCCCACGTTTGAAAATCTGGTACGGAGGAGCCTTTTGCTTATGATAATTTTTTTTAATAATTTTTTTTTGCTTATGATAATTTTTACTTGACGTTGATGTAAGAGGCTTAGCTTAAAGTTTGATGGAAAGCTAACATTAATTATTTTTCAAAGCCAGAACGTGGTTAGTATTTGCCAAAATGAATTAAGTAATCGCTGAGCTATAGTAAAGGAAAGCCAATGTTAATGGCTTCTATTATTTAGTATTTTGCAACAGCATAAATCATCTATTTTTGGTTTCATTGAGTATAACTCAGCGATTAATGGGTAGATTTAGGCAAGCAAGGTAGTAAACTATAAATTAAAATCTCTTAAAATTCAAGCAAAAACCGTATTAGCTACCAACACTGATGCTTCTTCATAGTAGTTTTGCAAAGGTCGGGACATTTGTTTGGTTGGACACAGTATCTTTTACTAAGATTAATTCTTCTTCCATATTTTTAGTTTCAAGTCAAATTCTTTGTCGTTGGCATACACAGTGAATTGGCAAGACCCATGGGAGCCTTTTTTTATTGCAGAGCGAAAAACGGTGCATTATGATGAGAGATTTAAACAGGTAACAATCTACAGGTTGCCATATTAAAGAACAACATGGAATGCAGCCCGAGAATTTGCACAAACAATTCAAAATATTGCGCAAATGTCG
>JAYJMH010013690.1:0-22110 GCA_036873815.1 Phacellophora camtschatica | reverse complement strand
TAAACGCAAATAGTTGTGGATCCGATCCCGTGTAAACGCTCTCAAAAGTAAGGATCGGATCCAAAAGTATACGGATAATTTTGGATCCGATCTAGACCAGGTCTCGTGTAAACAGGGTCTAAAAATTCATTTGGCCAAAAAAAGTGAGTAAATTGAAATTAGAAATAGAATAGAACACTGCATTGCAAAGGAACAAAATTGGACAATAACAAGTTTCGAAGTTATTAGCAATTTGGTTGAACATATTAAGACAAATAATTTTCAATATTTTGCTGAATATTTTAGCTTCACTTCAATTGCAGTGAACATATTATTGCCAAGGGACATTAATTAAAAATATTGCACAATTCATTCTTAAAAAAGTTGCATAACTACTTCTAAAAAAAATATTGCACAGTTACCTCTCAAAAACAATTTGCTAAAATGTTGACAGGGCATCATCGAATTTTCGGCTTGATTTCGACTTGTTTTTCAATCAGTTTTTCAATAAAATTGCTTATAACTTCAGAACAAATGTTTCAACAAATTTGCTGCAGTTACTTTTGAGTAATGATTGATTTTATGCTTTGTTACTTTCACGACACAAACACTTTACGTTAAAAATTGCAAATTCTGTAGTTTCACGCATCGCAAAAATCGGACACTGAGGTCTCAATATAACCTCACATGATATTTGTGTTGAAAAGAAGGAGAATTTTGAAAGCGCTGCGTTAATTACTTATTTTTCAAACACAATTTCATTAAGTGTGTGCCATCTTCAACTTTCCGGCAATTGCGCATCCGTTAATTTTTCTACACTGCTACATAACGAGCTCCGTGCATTGTTGATAGGGGAAAGTCTCATTAGTTTGTCATTTATTTTTTTGGCACCTGCAACTATTATCTTTTGCTGCAATATGCATTTTTTCTTGTTGCCCCATCCTGACCTTTGTTTCATGTGTTTCTCGAGAAATTTTGCAAGAAAATGCGGCAAGTTCGTAGAGTTAACTCTATCTGAACTGGGGGGAGGGCTAAATTACCCCTCCCCCCTCCTTCACATTTGAAGACGACTCGAGAAGCGTTTATCAGATACTTACGAAACTTTTTGACTTTTCCTAAATTTTATCTAGAGATGTTGCAATGTATTTGTTTACATGTTTACAGTTTTCATGGCAACGGGTTTTTGAGAGAGGAATTGTAAATTTATATGTTGCTTTGTAGATTTCTTTTGAAAGATGCTTTCGGTTTGAAACTTAGTCAGCATAGTAATGGAGAAAAGGGGCACACTGTGAAATTATCAAAATTAAATTAAATTTTTTTTTAGATTTGGATGACGTAATAAATTCTTCCATTTTCCTCCATTTAAAGCATTATGAGTTTTTCTGATGGGTTTACTATAATGTGTAGCTTATTACATCATGACAGTCGAAACTTTTGAAAAAAATTTCATTTCTAACGATTTAACAACACGTTTTTACTGCGCATGCGCGAAAATCTTCCAGTAGTTTTGTCAAAGAATGTACAAATTTAACAATAATTTTATATACATTCAAAACTACCTGCTTTTTGACAGAAAATGGCCTTAGTGTCCTTCTAATTGCTATCTACAACAAAGTATCCAAATTGCAAATAAAAAACCTTACCTATCTTTGAGTTAATTTTGTAACCTAATTATCATGTCATGAAATAAAAAAGGAGAATACTTAGTAAGAGATTTCTAAAAATCGTGGAAAAATTGAAACTAAGGGATGAGTTTATCAGAGATATTTTACCGGGAATCAAACATCTAGATTATCATTAAAAATTATCATGATTTCGTTAATTCGTATGCATCAACACCGCTATTAAGAAGAATTTTGCTTGAGTAGGATACTGATTTATAACAATCATGGACATGTAAACGTTTAGATATTTTTTTTTATTTTTCAGACTATCAGCCTTACCCCCCCCCCCCCCCCCACAAAAAATGTATCTTCCATTGCTGTTTGGAATTAGTTTAGAACTTTATTATTTAACTTAACATTCTTTAGATCTACTATTTAATGGGAGTAAATGGATTTAATTTGATTATTGGTTTCTTGTTTATCGTATCATGGCGACCTTTCTCCACATTCCCGTTCTGTTTTGTTTGTGAAATTAACTTACATACAATTTCATTCACAGGAGTCTTTTAAATGGAAATACCCCGAGGCATTTTTAATAAAATTTGAAGATCGATTATGTTGCTCTGTTTTAGCATAACCTTACATAATCTTGACCAAGAAAAGCTAGGGAGGTACATTTGGAACTTCTTCTCCGAAAACTATCCTCTCGCTACGATTCATTTTGAGTAAATGGTAAAAGAAAAACAATTTCTGCCAACCCTCTGCTTTTCTTGAAAGATTGAGCAAACTCTTCTCTGTGGCATTAAAGCTGTTTTTCGTTTGTGCGATATTGGGCATAAGTATTATCTCAAAGCTATTAAATAAAAAGAAAAACACTGCTAGAAAAACCACATTTAGCCAAAAATAACTTCAGTCTCAAGTTTTTTGGAGTTATGTGGCCTCGGAATCCCCCTGAAAGGTTCCTTTTGACAACATCTTGGAACAATCTTGTTTTTATCGGGAAACTTTCACCCATACCCTCCAGCGAAGTAGCCCCCACTGCGCCCTCAATGTAAAGTAGATACCTGTTTGATTTTCTTTCGAAAAATTTCATTTTTGTAGCTATCCTCCAACCATTCATTCTTTTGTTTCTCTTATTTTTTCCTTTGATGCTAATATTTATTTTGGCAATTTACGTTCTTATTATTTACGTTTTTTCATTTTTTTATTAAAAAGTTGGTTTTTCATTAATAAATGTTGTTTCACTTTCATTTGGTTCTTTTTCAAATTTTTGTCCCGTTCTCAGGATGCTTGAACTTTAACCTGCCCTATGTCCTGCCTTGGTAGGATTGTTTTCTCAAATAATTTACTGTTGCAGCCTTGTAATGATTTAGTGCACTCCCATCTATCTTCTCAGTATTTTCCTAGGGTTAGTTTAAAATTTATCTTCGTGCTCAGAGGCGGAAACTCTGATAGGGCAATATACAACTGCTTTTGTTTATTGAGTAAAAATCAGTTTTCTCAAGTTTAGTATTAATTATATTTAAAATCAGTTAACAAAAAAGTAATGTTTGTCAATTAAATCATCTACTGGAAAATTCTTTAGATTGTCATTTTTTAGATTTCTTTTTACATTGACTCACAAGCCCATTGTCCCAATTCCCCTTGGCCCATAAGCCTTATCATGTATGAGTAGAATACTGTTGAGACCACTTGCAAACGTAAGTCATCAACACTGGATAAATCATATCACCCCCTCTTTGTTTTATTAGAGAGTTTTCGAAACATGACGCGTGGGAACTAAACGGGCTGGGGGAGGCCTGGATCTATCGCGACCAGAGCGTTGCAGTTTCCAATCAGTTTTTTTGTTTGTTTTTATCTGCAGAATTTAACTAAATCAAAACTGTTCATGAAAAAAAATTTCCTATTTCAACAAGCAACTTTTTCAATGGCACAGCATAAATACCTTATTTAACTTTAAACATACCTTCTCAAATATGAAGAAATCAAAACAATAGAAGAGACAGGTTTATAAACATGCCAAAAAATTTGCGAGAAAACTTCATATACAAATTGACATAATTTCATACAAAGGCAAAAATCACATATCAACAAACACATTTTGCAAGCAGCTACTACATTAGATAGTCCAGTTAATTATTTTTTACATAAAATGTTGCAAGCGAGTATTCGTGGCCGTGACGTGAGATTATTAAACAAACTGAACTCTGAAATCCAACCCAGCTGGAATGGACACATTCATTTCAGCATCAAATAAGTCTGGCCCATAAGTAATAATAACACTTAAAATCAATATTAAAAGAGAGCCCCATTCACATTCAAAAAATATTTTCAATCTTTTCATTTAAAAAAATTTTCCTTTAAAAACAATTGTGGGATAAATAATGTTTGTTTATAATGTTTTACGAGCGTTTGAATTTTCTTCTTTGGTGCTTCATGTTAAAAAAAAAATAAATAGGCCATGCTTTCAAATAGTGTCCATGCCAAAAGTCACTCAAATTGAAAGTCTCAAAACGATGAAATTCGAATATCAAATCCAGTTAACATAAATAAGCGAATGGATAAAAGTAAATTGTTGATTTAATTTCATGGTTTTAAATATTAAAATGGATCAGAAAAAACCTCTACAAAATCTAAAAATATCTGCGTTGTGAACACGACCAGGTTCAGTGCAAACTTGAATTCTGAGCTGGAGCTAGAGCAAGACGCGCTACCAAAAGCCCTGACGCGCTGGCTGCACTAGTTCCATAACCTCCCCAGCGCTTCGTGTTTTATCTTCTACATTCTAGCATGTTATAATTCCGTACTCTGAATGCTTCATTTACATTCGACTTCATTGCATGCAAACTTTGTTTTGCGCGAATTTAATTAAGTTCACACACATTTTGTATTCTTACAATACTATATCATTCAAATTTTTATAATTCAACTTACTGCATTCTAAACATTACAATCCAACACATTTTTGTGGGGAAAATAGATTAAAGGTCTTTCTATTTGTAATTTAAAATACATTGGTCAGATTGCAAAGTCATCATTTTACCCATTTTTGAGTTGTAAATTTATAAAAAAATTCTAATCACGTCATTATGACGTTATTTGGTTAATTACCTTTAAAATTTGCATAGTGTTATCATTTCATCTATATCATGTTGTGTTAATTGCAAATCAGTAGCTATTGCCCACAATTTATTTTAGAGGGGGCTCCCCCAGGCTGACGTTACTAAAAAAAGCCGGTCCAAATAGGGTTAGGGAGGTGCTTGAATAACATCTTCCTACCCAGAAGAGGATTACTTCTGAGATAATTTAATTTCTTTACTCCTTGTTTGGTGTTAACATTAACGTTTTCCCCTCGGCATCACCTACCTAGCTTCAAAAGCTCGTTGTTAACTCTGCATGTTTTTATCTCTTGGCAGAAGTGTACGAGAAAGCAAAATAATTACGCAATTAATTGTAGTATTGTTTCAATTAACAAATCAGAGCTCAGATGTTGTTATCTTTCATTAAATCAGCGCTCATCTGAACAATAGGAAACGTTAACTTGATCAAGCATATATTTCATATTTTGATTAAGGTCCAATCACAAGGCTCCAATTTGATAGTTTATCACTGAGCAGCATCCGGCCAAGCTCATCTAAAAGTTTAATTTTTTTCTGTTCCAGAGCCCAGAACCCTAATAATTGAGAACAAATCGAACTGAATATAAGCTAGCTGCTCTTGTAAAGAAAATTGCATGTTGCATGCTCAATTGTCGTCTACTATATTGGGGCTGATGCATTATTATGAAATCGAGGAGAAAATTTAAAAAGAAACAAAATTTTCTTGGAAGATAGATAAAATTAACGACTAGTAAACTAATAAAAATCATTTGAAACACTCAAACACCAAATTTGTTATATTATTAATCAATTTATATATGTAATTACGTAGTTGAATGCAGAACTAAAATCCCTGAAACTTTTCTTTCCTTTGCTCCTTTGAAATGAGGCTATAAAATTGCCTTGAAGTCCCACACACCGGACATAATATATTTCTTTTATTATCCCAAATATTATCTATATGTCATACAATATCTTTCAGTATCGTTCTAGTTAGTTTAATATGATGCCTATTTGTATTATGTAACGCACTTTTAGTAATGCCAAAAAAAAACATTCCATTGTGCATGTGGTCCGTGCGTCCATGCATTCTCAATGTTCCTTTCAAATTTCTGACAACAATCAATTTTGTTCCTCTTTGGCTGTTCTTTTGCAATAAAACATGGAATTTGGAATGAAATGGAATGGAATTTTGAAAAGCATAGAAAATATATTTGGTGATTAATTACGCACATCCTAAATATACAAAAATGCAATTCCTTATAATCTGGCAAAACGAATCATAGTATTCGCCACTGTTACACACAAAATTAACCAATGACTCGAAGAACTCGAGAAATGGCTCATTAATTTAAATTACACATTTCGTTTAATTAACTAAACTTTCGAGAAAGTGAAAATCCAAGGCCTTGCCACTGAGTCCCAAGAAACAAAAATTCCTCTCCTTACTACATACTATCCAAGCCTAAACTGCAACCACCAAATGATGACAACTTTCACTGCCTTGAAGTAAAAACAAGACACGAAAACAAAACAGGCATTAAACCAGTTCTTGCACTGAAAAAACCACCAAGCCTTAAATCCATCTTAACCCTATTTTACACGAGGTCAAGACATGTACGGAATATCACGGAGGGGGAGTTGCTTTTGGAACCCCCCGCCCCCCTTTAGCGTCAAATCGGTATAAGGTACAAAGTTGAAACTTGCAGCACTAAAAGCCCCATCTTTGATTACCCTACTTAGAAGATTTTAATTTCAAAAATAATTAGCGTAACAATAGGGACCAATAAGCAACTACATGTTAACAAAAAATGAAAATTATTTAACTATTGCCCTGCTTTGGTTAAGTCCAGATAGCAATTCCAAATTTATTTCAAAATCATTTACAGGCGATGGATTATGACTAAAAACATGTGTAAGATTATTTTAGTGAAATTTGGTAATAATATTTGGTGTTTTCTTTTTTACATTCTAGCACGTTATAATTCCGTACTCTGAATGTTTCATTTACCTTCGACTTCATTGCATGCAAACTTTGTTTTGGGCGAAATTAACTAAGTTCACATACATTTTGTATTCTTTCAATAATATATCATTCAAATTTTTATAATTTAACCTTCTGCATTCTAAACATTACAATCCAACACATTTTTGTGGGGAAAATAGATTAAAGGTCTTTCTATTTGTAGTTTAAAATATATAGGTCAGATTACAAAGTTATCATTTTATCCATTTTTGAGTTGTAAATTTTTTTTAGTTCTAATCACGTCATTATGACGTTATTTGGTTAATTACCTTTAAAATTTGCATAGTGTTATCATTTCATCTATATCATGTTGTGTTAATTGCAAATCAGTAGCTATTGCCCACAATTTATTTTAGAGGGGGCTCCCCCAGGCTGACGTTACTAAAAAAAGCCGGTCCAAATAGGGTTAGGGAGGTGCTTGAATAACATCTTCCTACCCAGAAGAGGATTACTTCTGAGATAATTTAATTTCTTTACTCCTTGTTTGGTGTTAACATTAACGTTTTCCCCTCGGCATCACCTACCTAGCTTCAAAAGCTCGTTTTTATCTCTGCCTGTTCTTATCTCTTGGCAGAAGTGTGCGAGACAGCAAAATAATTATGTCATTAATTGTAGTATTGTTTCAATTTACCAGTCAGCGCTGAGATATTGTTATCTTTCATCAAATCAGCGCTCATCTGAACAATAGGAAACGTTAACTTGTCTCAAGCATATTTTTAATCCTTTGCTTAAGGTCCAATCACAAGGCTCCAATTTGATAGTTTATCACTGAGCAGCATCCGGCCATGTTCATCTAAAAGTTTAATTTTTTCTGTTCTAGAGCCAAGAACCGTAATCAATGAGAACAAATCGGACTAAATTGAAGCTAGCTGCTCTTGTGAAGAAAATTGCATGTCGCATGCTCAATTGGCGTCTACTTCATAAAAACGTTTATTGGGGCTAACATTTGAGGTTTGGTTTAACAAATTTTACTGCTTGAATTTAAAAGACAACATTATACTATTTTTGTTTTATTATTATCAAGTTTTTTACAATATTATTGATGCATCATTATGAAATCGAGGAGAAAATTTAAAAGAAACTAAATGTTCTTGGAAGATAGATAAAATTAACGACTAGTAAACTAATAAAAATCATTTGAAGCACTCAAACACCAAATTTGTATATTATTAATCAATTTATGTATGTAATTACGTAGTTGAATGCGGAACTAACAGTAGTCAATTTTGTTCCTCTTTGGCTGTTCTTTTGCAATAAAACATGGAATTTGGAATGAAATGGAATTTTGAATGAAATGGTGATTAATTACGCACATCTAAATATACCCTACTTAGATGATAATTAGCGTAACAATAGGGACCAATAAGCAATAAGCAACTACATGTTAACAAAAAGTGGCTAAGAACATGTGTATGATTATTTTTGTGAAATTTGGTAATAATACTTCAATGATAAAACTTTAAATTAAATTGTTATAAATATACAATTATAGAAAAAAGTTGTACAAAATGGTGTGCATTTCTGTATATTTATTTTATTCAGCTGTTTGGTGTCTTTTACTCACTTTGTCAATTTTAACTCTACACTAGGACTATCAGTTATGTTTTAATAAAAAAATTATACTTTTTATCGTACACTGTTTGAGATATGACGTAATTTAAAGGTATGACATCATATATTATATTTTTTGCTGAGGAAAGCAGAAAAATATTTGTTGCACATAAAAAGATAGAGAATCAAATACTAAGTTCAACTATGCTAATAGTCTGTCTGTTGAACATACACTCGTTTAGAGCAGTGAAACTAAATTCTTTTGTTACTTACTTCTAAATATGGAATTGTTTTGTCCCGTGACAGTAAAATTTTGGAAAACATTCTGAAATTTTGTGAACATATTTTAATTTTAGGAAAAGTCATAAGGTTTTAGCCCCTTCGACGTTTTAGTAAAAATTCTTCGACGTTCAGAAAAAACCAACAGAGGGCTCCAAAAGCCCCCCAGCCCACCGTGTAAAATATTGTTAACAAGAGCAGATACATATCACAATCTAACATCTTAAATTTAAAGCTCACACCCGGAATATTTTCATGCTGAAATATGAGTTGAAAAATTTGTTGTGGGGAAAAATGAATTGCAAAACTGTTTTTATAACCTTTAAATCTATTTACAATGTCCAACGGAACAATTTTGGAAGAAGACACATAACATGTAACAGTACAAACGTTCTGCACTTTCTTACCTGCAATTCATGCAGTGGTGAGATGAATTTCATCAGACAAACTCCAAATTTTCAAAAAAGTATGAACGACCACATTTCAGAATAAAGAAGCGGGATTTCTTATTGTAACTTTCCCAATCACAGGAAAAACATAAATTTACAGGAAAAATTTTTTAAAGCTTTTGTTTTTCTAATCATTCAGATGCAATATTATTCATAGACTATAAAGATAAACCATTCAATCCCGGACACAATATATTAAACAGATAATCATTTTCTCTTGTCATAATAAGCATATGATATTTTGGTAAGTGTAGGATGTTTTGAATAAAAATTTTAAAAAGAAATCACTCTCTGAAGAGAACAAAAGTTTGAAAGGCCTAAGTGTGTTAAACGTAAACTCTTGTTTTTTGCCTCCAATTCCTTACAAAATTTTAGTACTATAATTTACCAAACATACAATTAGGATGGCAAAAAACGCTGACTTAACAACAGGAAAAATTCGGAAACATTCTAAAGTTAACAAATAGAATCCCTCACAGCCATTGTTCTCAAAGTTTTAATTGAAATTTTACCAACAACCGTAAATGATATCACGCCTGTCATTATAATGTTAGCAGAAAAGATTATACAAGAAACGGTTCAAGAAAATGTACTACCAGCACAATCACAACAAGTTGACGTTCAAACTAAACTCGCGTCAGTGAACCAAGCAAGAAAATTGGAAGAAAATAACTCTTTCTCTTTCTGAGTAGGAAACTTGGCTATCGAAAAAGTATTTTGTGGAAATACACACGTTCAGTAAAACTGGGAAAACTCTATTCCGATTTTCTACAGGAGACACCAGCATATATCCCCAAAAGATTCGGAGGAGAGAAACATACCAGATCTCACAAGAGCAACAAGCTGTTTATGACAAGCCATTACAGCGAAAATTTAAAGCAAAAATTGATAAATTATAAATGAACACAAACGAAAACCAAAACAAACTTCAATAAATCAAAACAGAAATAGATGCCTTTTTCAATAACAAAGCAACAAATTATGACGTAACCCACTTGCTAAAACAAAAATGGCAAGAGGGCACAAAAATTGATGAAAAGCAAGTAAAAAACAATTGGGACGAGAAATCTTCAGCCACCAAGGATATATTTGCCAATGACAAAACAAACAAATTATCCAAATAATATACCAGAACGTAAACTCCGATCCCAAATGCTTCCTTTCGATCCTCCATTGCAACAACAAAAAACCAAGCCCAACCAACAAAACAAACAGAAAATACTCAAGCCAACAGATTTAAAAAACAGTTTTTAGCCGACACAGATCTGTACAACCACTACAACCAACACGACAAATGTCACAGCTTTTCCTGCTTAACTCATCAACCTTTCCACCTTCTCCTTGGCAAACCGACACTTATCGCTGCTAAGAAAAAGACCAAAATTCATTCCAATAACCACACCAAGAAATCCTTTTAAAAGAGAAGTCAAGGACTTTACTTGAAAAGTTAAAATACTGGAAATAATCTGGGAGAAGAAAGCGAGGACATATCACTTCACCAAAACAAATCTAACAAACTAATGTGTACAAAAGAATCCAGAAAAATAAAGAATTTTATGGTACACTTTAAACCGGTAAAGATATCCACTGAGGACAACCTCTCAGAAAAATAAAGATATCCGAAACCTGCACTATATGAAATGGTAAATAATGAAAATATCGTTGTAAAAGAGGCCGATAAAGGGGAAAATTTCGCTATAAATTATCCATTTTATCCATTTTTCTGCAATGCCTCTCGGTAAAGTGGGGGTAGCTTTCTCGAATATATGTTGGTCGTTGGAAACATCGGAAATTCTTCTGCTTATTGCTGATGAGAGATGCTTTATTATTGTTGGTGGATGGTTTCATTACAGTGGAAAATTCAGTGCCGATGTAAAGTAGTTAATCATTGGGTTTTCTGTATGGGTAGTATGTTTATATAAAATTTTGCAAAGAATTGGAGGCAAAAAAAAGGACTTAATATTTAGATAAATTACGCATTTCAAACTTTTGTTCTCATCAGAGTGTAACAAAATCCTAAATGAAACCTACCAAAAAATATCTTTACATATTTGCAAAATATATATAAAATCTTTCCTGTTGAAAACATTTGCTTCTACCCAACCACAACTTCAAACGATGCCATGCCATGTATGTAATAATAAAAAAAATCCAACAAATAGATTGCGAAGGTGTGAAACAAGTTTCAGAAAAGCGCGAAACTGGTTGGATGGTTTTTTTTTCTAATTCCTTACAAAATTGACTAATTCCTTATTAAAAAATTGATATATAAAGGTAGGTATTTGTTCATTTTACTTCATCGTTCCGCCTCGTAGCAAACCAACAATCAACATTATTCAGACGTCGTGTCTGATTGAAATTCAATTTGAGGTAACATTAGCTCAACATTATGTATACAAAACAAAACATTGTAAATTTCAAAATTTTCTCTATATTTGTACTCTTTACAAATTTTAACCAGTCATTATAGCAATATTTGTATTTTTTTATAGGTCGAAAAATGAGTTTTGAATTTACCCTGGAAGGAGTTGATCCAGCAATTGGATTTTTTGCTCCTGAAAAACGCTTTCAAAAAAAGCCAATTGTAACAAGACAAAGAATTGCCTGCGCCTTGGTATTTATTTTCATAGTAGTTTTAGCAAGTCTGCTAATTCCGTATTTTGTGTCGAAAAATCCAGCCCCGGTATCAATTTCAAGGTGAATATTTGTTATTATCATGCATTGTTTGGCTTTTTTATTAGAATTAAACAATTTACATACATAATTGCTCTCTTTCTTACCATCCATTTTATATTACACTGGCTTTTAACTTCGGTAATGGTGATGTGACTGTACCTTGTCTCACAGCAACTAAAGGTGGTTCAAAAATAGTTATCATGCGATAATTTGTTATTGTTTTTATTGCTTTGTACAGTACAGGTCTACATTATGATATTTTTAGCAAAGCAAAATATTTTTAGAAGAGACGAGACGAGATCCAGATGCGGACAAAGACATCAAAAATTAGAATAAATAATTCACAGATTAGGATTTAGTGTACGAGTAAAGTAAACGTTTGAATCACAGACAGAAAATTAATTTCCGAGATTCTGAAACTTTGCCAAACATTTATGTGAAAAGTAAACATTTATTTTGTTCAAATCCCTTTTTTAGTCCTTTTCGTCTGTTGTGAGCATTTCAAAGAGTTCCGTGAAAGTTTAATGTTAATTGTACATTCTATACATTATTCGAAAGTACTCGAGCTGCCCATTATAAATCTTTTGATGTTGTCACACTATAGTGCTAGTGACATCAAATTTTTTATTTTTCTTAATACACATTTCAAGATGGTAAAACGCGAATATTGCATTAAAAATTTGACTTGCCAATTTGTTTGTTCAATAAACGCGTTCAAAGTTGTGAATTTCAGTCAAAAGAAATATCACGAGAGTCTGGGGACGAGTTAACGAAAGCAATCAACTCGTGACGTAATTAGCAAGGCTAGTTCTGATTGATTCCTGTAGCTGTGTATAGAAAAACAAAGGTACAGATGTTGTTTGAGGCGAAATTTCGTTATGCCCTTGATGAAAGTGCAACCAATCGATTAAAATGGAGCAAAGAAACCAATTGCTAGGTATGGAGAACCTATTTGCCAACTTTAAGAGTCCTGTATTAAAGAATTAATGGAGAAGTCGCTAGTTATGAGGTCAAACTGGGATAGTCAATCATCAATTAAACATACAGAATGCACATTTATGTGGTTGTTTAGGGTGCAATTTCGTTTTGCTCTTGATGAAAGTGCTATCAAATATTTAAATGGAGCAAGTAAATTGATTAAAAGGCACATAGAACCTATTTGTCAACTTTAAGAGTTCTGTAGCAAAATATAAAAGCTGCTGCTGGGTTCTTAGGTCTGGGGACCAACTAACTGCTCACTTAGGCCTAAGTAGGTCATATCTATTTATGATTAAGCAAAATGAAGAACCAGTTCTTTTTAGTTGGATTTGATGCTGATTATTTGGAATGGCATCATCCTGATTTAGAATTATTTTCCTCATTTGACATTGGGTAGATCGTGTTGTCCATTCACTTTTCTTTTTTTGACAATAGAAGAAGCCAAGCATACTGATAGCACGATAAAATCTTATTCGAATTATACTCGAATTCTTTGAAAGCTTTTTTCTTCACACACAGATTATACAAAAATGTATGTGTAAGGAAAAAAGACAAAAAGGTTTCTGCAAAAGCGAACTTAATCAAAGTTGAGGAATGGTCTAAACAATGGTTGCCAATGAAATTCAAGGAAAGAGCCAAAACTGCATTCTTTTTCTTATTTAAAAACATTCTTTTTCTCATTTAAAAAGGGTAACAGTGTAGTATCAATGAATTTTCAACAAATTTGTTTTCAATGTTTGAAAGAGAAGTCTGATTAGTTCATTAATACCACACTGTTGCCCTTTTTAAATGAGAAAATTATTTGGTCAGTGTGGGTTCCTAACATAGGGACTTAGGGATGCTATGCAAGAATTTATATCTTAAATTTCTTTGAGACATAGTTTGCATATGAGAGGGTGTTAATTTGTGTAAAAGATTTAAACATCTTTGATTTTTCTTATTTGAGAAATACAATAATCCCCTATTAAAAAAAAAATGATTACACAATAACATTTATGGGGATATTTCCAAGAGAAGGAACTACAGTTTACTCCTGATATAGTCACACCATATTTTTTTCTGAAAAATGCGTTGAAGCAGAGGCTAATACAATAGATTTGCACAGTTTGGGTAAATAAAAGTGACTGTAATCAACCGTGAGAATTCAAGTAGAATGACTATAGCTGCAGTTGATTGTGCTAGAATATTCTCTCACAAACAAATAAGTAAACAACTAAATAAATGCATATATTTTAAGAACAATAATGATAAAATAACCACCACAATCTATCAATTTTATGCAACAGTTCTTTGTTTTAAAAATTGAGGAACAGTTTTTTAGTGGAACACTGCAAATATCACAGCTGGAAAAACAATATCCTAATACTTCAATAAAAGCCACCATTATTTAGAAAAATATCAAATTTAAATTTCAGTAGTCAGAAAAATGCAGTAAAAATGTAACAGCAAATATTTGATTTCATGACAATTGAGAATTCCTTCTTCATTGATTTGATTGCCGTTTCTCTGAATTATTTTTCTTTTGAAATAATGTGAATATCTTCCACCAGTAAATGCAGATCTACTTTTGATTTAATGTTTTTTGTTCCTTGGCTGCTGAGGAAGAATTTGCAATCGTATAATACTTAGATACAACTAGAGAAAAATATCTTTTAAAAGAATCCACACACAGATCCATATTGGCCAACACATAAATGTTGCCACTTGCCAGTCACTCCTATTAGTAAACTGCAGATATCTATGATGTAATAATTAATAATGGTTTCTTAAACCAAAACAAACTCGCCTGTGATTTTTGCTTCCACACAATAAACTCACAGTGCAATAACTAAAAATATCAATTTTAAGACCAGTCCGTTACATTATTATATTTTCGAGTAACTTGTAGAGAGCAAAGCTGCTTGTCTTAGTCAGTAGTCTTCCCATCGCGCTTTTTGGACCTTGACGCGATTTCTGATGTCAAAGCAGTCACGGCAGCAAGGTTGGCAGCAGGTCTTCATAAAAAAAACTATTAGTCTTACAAAAATGTTCTGCCATAAACTGATACCAATGGCAGCTTAAAAATCTTCCATCGGCAAATTCAAGGAGAAAAAAATGTCTTGTTTGCATGTGAAGATCATTTGGTGTCGGTGGTCGTTGTTGGCCCATAGGTGCTACACCTAACGCCTCATAAATTCATTGATATTTAAATTCAGTATGATTCCTGATATTCAATAAAGCTCCCTGACGTTCAATACATATCCAATGTTGTTCAATACAAACTCAATACATATCCAATCACTCATATCAAATTTTCATTTCTAGATTCATTTTTCTCATGTCAGTAGCACTTAAAGATATATTGGGCGTGGCGTTATAAATACGTAACAGACGTAGCGCACAGCTTTTTGAGCGTTTTGGAAGAAACAATACATTTTCAGCACGAATGTACTTGAAATGATTCGCTTCCGAGTTGAAGACATGCTCGGAGACATTGTTCATTATTTATATGAAATACATCGCACCATATACATTTGGTTATACACAGTACAAAATTATCAATCAAATCATACTGTCTATTTGTTACAAATATTAACTTATTTGAGAAGTTTATGCATCATTTTTTAGCAGCTATGCAATACTGATATTTTATTGCGTTCTTCTGCTATAGCCTGATTTCTAAATTTCGTAATTTTCCCTATTTTTTATATTTCGCTATTTCCTATCCATTTATGTTATGTGAGTACGAGTAATAATTATCTATTTTGTATCTTGCGCCATTGTAAGTTTCACACACTTTTGACTGTAATGTGAACCAAACATAGGATATTGTAATGCATTTTGGTTGATAAGCTTAATTAAAGGATTTGTTATTATCTAGTATTTACGTCAATCTTAACTTCAATTTTTATGTAAATATAGATGTACACGTTTTGTTGAAGATAAAATATTGAATAATTAAGACTGACATTATTCAGAGATTTGACCAATGAAGAGTGCTCTAGGTATACGAGGTCTGCCAGTATCTATGATATGGAAGATTGATTTAGATAACTCGATTGTTTTGGCATTTACTAGAAACTAAATTTCCTGACAAAAGTTGAAAATATTGGTATTATCAGAAATGAAATCTTTGGTTTAAGAGATTCCTCGGTCCATTCCTTTTACAAAATATTTTTTCGTATTTACAAATTTGTATTGTTTTCTGTTCTTTACGTAGCTGCAAAACAATTGGTATTCGTCTCCTTAATGTCAATTGTATGCTTTGGATAACATGTTAGCTTTGACATTTAATGGAACATATATATCTTAGTAACATTATTTTTTTCATATATATCTTAATAACATTATTTTTAAGTCTCTGATTTAGATATTTCTTCGTCCACTTCTTATGCAGACTATTTTTGGGAATTTGCAAATGTCTATTGTTTTCTATTGTTTACATAGCTGCAAAATGAATCGTATACGTCTCCTTAAGGTCAATCCTATGCTTTAGCTAACTCGTTAGTGTCGGCGTTTACTAGAAAAGATGCATCAACACAAAAAGTTAAAAATATTGGTAATATCAGTAATGAAATCTGTTGCGTAAAGATTCCTTAATCCATTTCTTATGGAGACTATTTTTGCAAATTTGCAAATGTGTATTGTTTTCTGTTGATTATGGCTGCAGAAACATTCATAGAACATTATAAATTCTTCGTGGACAGCCTCCATGAAGAATTTCAAAACTTTCACCTGTGAATGTGAGTAGAAAGGCACCTTCCAACGTTATATGAAATTATTCTTGGAAAACTAAAAATTCTAAATCTGCCTCCATCTTTTTTAGAAACGACTTTAAAACCAAGGATTGTTGATCCAAGAACTGTTCATCTAAGAACTGTTGATCCAAGAACTGTTCATCTAAAAACGGTTCATCCAAGAACTGTTCATCTAAGAACTGCTTTTCGAAGAACCGTTCATCCAAAAACTGTCTATCTAAGAACTGTCCATCCAAGAACTGCTTATCCAAGGACTGTTCACCCAAGAACTGTTCATCCAAGAACTGTCCATCCAAGAACTGTCCATCCAAGAACTATCCACCAAAGAACTGCTTATCCAAGGACTGTTCATCCAAGAATTGTTCATCCAAGAGCTTCCAAAGATTACTTCAAAGAAATGGAAAATGACATGAACAAGAATGTTGATCCCTGCGACGACTTTTACGAATACGCTTGTGGAAGTTACATCGATAATTATTTGCCCTATAGAGAGACGAGCCAAGCAGTGTTCAGGGACAAATTTGTTGTTCTATCTGTAGAAAACCTTAAAGAAGCAAAATTGGCTATAGATACCATGTCAAGTACGAGTGATCCTTTCTTTAAGAAGGCACATATGTACTATCAGAGCTGTATCACTGCCTTAAAGGATATGTCCGTGTACTGGAATTCAGCTGATGAAATGGGTGGATCCAAAATGACAAGTCAAGGATATTTTGATTATTCCAGATGGAGTCTGGAGAAATCTTTGGAAGTCTTAAGTCTGAAATTCAATTCAAATCCACTATTCACGATTTCTGTCGGATCTGATTTGCTTAATGCATCTCAAAACATAATTCAGGCATGTTCGAAAGAATTTTTAAGTAATTTTATTTGTAGGATGAATTTTATCTTCATCAACAAAGTTTAAGTTATTTATGGAATATTTGATGAAAGTTGAAGGAAACATTCACTTCGCAAAACTTAAGTGCTAAAGTTGGGCATCAAAAAGTACATTTTTAAAATACTTCAAAATTCTTTATAGTATTTGGGTTTCAAATAATACACTTTTAAAGTACGCGCCGTGCATTTGTGGCTAAAGTATATAACGCTGATTGATTGATGATAATGAATTCTTTGACTTTTGATGTCATCCCTATCATTCAAAATTCTGATCGCAATGACTTATTTCATGTTCGCAGATCAAGGCTCCAGATCTTGCAATAATCCAGAAGCTTGCATCAGAAGAAGAAACTGTAAGATACATTTTTAAATATTTGGTGCAGGAAATGCTTTGTCAGTTAAACTAATGTCCTGAAATTTAGAAAAAGGATTTAAAAGAGATTAGAAAACTTTAATGGAAACAGATAGCTGACAGATACAAAAGAAGGGATTTTTCTCAGATTTTGATAGTTGCTTAAGCTTCACACTGAAAAGTTAAAATAATTTCATTTCTTTGTGCTTGTATCTCATATAATATTATATTTAGTTATATCTATATGTTCATCTCAAATTAGTAATTACTTTTAGAAGCGACCTCGTTCGAAGAAAAATGGCCATGTTTTAGAAGATGAGATTGAGGATCTTATATCGGTAAGAGTTTATAACTAATTCAAATGGGGGGGGGGGGTTATGGAACTCTCCGTTAGTTTTTTCTGGACTATGCTTTTTCGTAATTGCCAAGGGCTGAAATATTTTGACTTTTCCAATAATTTAACTGTTCACAAAATTTCAGATTTTTTCTCCAAAATTTCACTGTCACATGTGAAAACAATGCCACATTTGGAAGCCAGTCACACCGGATTTTAGTTTAAAGGCCCCTCTGCAATGAAAAATTTGATATTGTTTTTCTTAACTTTTTAAAGAATTCAATCTTTCCTGATTTTAACAATATATCACTTACTATGTTGTGTCATTGGTTTGAGGGTGCTATTTCCCCTCGAATCGGGCAAGGTCGTGTGAAAAAATTTAACTCGCTGTGGCGTCACAGTGATCATCACTTTTGTGATCTGCATTAACACACCAGTGTAAAACGTTCGCTGCTTCGATTTGAGTCTTTCGTAATTCCGAAAATACGCAACATTTTCTGGAAAACGATGTCGAACAGCAATGATAGTGAATCCGAGAGGATACAGAAAGTATTCTACCAGAAAGTTCTAATGAAGAAGATTACGGAGTTGCTCTTCTCGGGGTTGCAGCTCCATTCCAACCAGGACGAGCCATTTGCTAGGCCAAGAATGGAAGGTGCTGTCGCACATCATCCTGACGATCCTGATAAAGATGACCTAGAGAGATATTGAGGCATTGGCAACTGAGACATCGGCAGCTCGATATGCAGGACGAAGTCGTGTGGAGGAATGGTAAGCAATTTATTTTATGTGTTGTTATCTATCTTGCACCAAAAAGAGCAAAGATAAATGTTATCATATAGGCCCGATGATATGTTGTTTGTTGTTGACCATGTTTTTGCTTCCCACATGGCAAAGAAAGATGAGAGCAAACAAACATGCTCCTGCTTCAAATAAAATACAATTTGCTGTTGAATTCTTGAGGAAACTGAAAGAACGCTTTGCTCCAGCAAGCTCCATGACATCACTGCTACCTGTTGCATTGGACCTAAAGAAGAATAAACAATTTTCTTCCATTGCAATTCATTTATATTAAAAAGTATGATACTCAAGCATTTTTAGGATTAAAAATGAATTCCGAGCTAAAATGGGATAACTAATTTTCTAAAATTTGCAACCACAATAGATGTCCAACAAACTGTTCAAATTGCTCACATTATATGCTCTAGTTCATTCAAAAATTAATTATGCACTATAAATATAACATGGTAGCTAATTGGATAAATACTTGAAAAAACTACTTACTCAAAACTAAAAATATTTGAAATTTTACGTCAAATGAAGCAAAGTTATTTTTAATTTTACTATTATTTACTTTTTTTGCAACAATATAGATTGTTCATTCAGTTTTAAATAGCCAAGCTTTCCATTGGTCATATAGGATATGTAACTTTTAGCGTATCTATTATCATTGAATATCCTAAGAATCATTTTGAGTTTCAATTGGAAAATGGACAACAGTCATTTAGCATTGTTTTTTTTTCTATTTCAGATTTAAGGAGATAAACAGGAATAATTGAAATTGGGAATTCAAGCTATGATGTGCCTGTAATAATTCAAAATGAATCAGTTTGGAAAGTGTATTGCAATACATCGAATATTCTCCACATTTGGCATTATGCCCCATGGAATCAAATCTACCATCTCCTGACCATTGAACGTCTTCCTTATCTTTCAGCTGATCAGTCAATTCAGTCTGGTATTTTTTCCATTGCAAGAGGATAGATGCAAATTTAAATCTGTTTTGATGGTAGAAATATATTTGAGGAGAAATGGCACATAATCCCATATGTAGGAAAGCATGAAGTATTTGACTTTTTCTTACTCCAGAATCCCAAAACTCATCATCAGATTTCCAGCAGGATATTTTCTGACGACAAGTGGTTGGCTATGCCATTTGGAGTTTTTCTCACAGTAACTACAATCCTGAACAAAGATTGCCATATATCCCCTTGCCAACACCTCAACTTTGGGTTTCTTGTATTTACAATGAAAGCAGAAAAGTCTATAACTGTACAAGCATGCCAAAGGATACTATAAATCTCTGTGTTTGATTGCATCCTGAAAATAGAGTAAATTTTATATAAGAACTTTAGTATCTACGATCAAGTTTAAATAATCTTGATTTAAAATTTTGATAAAATAATATTTTAAATTTTGTAATTTAGTATTATCTTGCAAAATTAAATTAAACGGAAGATTTCATTATTCTCACCTAACTTTATACTTTGTATTGTCCTTTCCATCGTCAATTTCTTGAGTATCATCATCTGTCAATAAAGTGGAAATTTCCAATTCACTGAAGTCAGTATCTCTTGCATTTTGATATCTTCCAAGGTGTCATCCTGATCAATATCATAGCTACCAGTCTGATGAATATTTTCAAATTGTTCATCCAGCTAGTTCAAAATAATATATATATATATATATGTATATATATATATAAAATCAGTATATTTATTTGTCCGTGATAAAAGTGCTCAATACATATAGGTAGAGCGTAGTATACATTGAATAAAAAAATCAAACAACTACATTCATCTCTAAAAGCCTGTTTCGTGATAGACTCACTCTTCAGGAGATGTTGATGTTAATGAACAATATTCCTATTACAAAGATGTTTATAAAAATAAGGTGTTAAATAAAGTGTAAAGTCATGTATTGCACAATAAGGCTTTGTTCCTATGTCGGCAAGAAGATACAAGTTCGTTCCTTTTGTTCAGTGTTCCCGTGTCGGGGCGGCAGATAATGATAAATGTTTTTATGTGCAATACATGACTTTACATTTTATTTAACACTTTATTTTATTTAAGTTTCATCTTCTTGGGGCAGCATTACTGAAACAGGTGACTAGCTCTTCAGTCTGCAAACTTTTACAGATATCCCCTTTGATTGACATCAGCATCAAGGATTCCAAACGATCTTGTCCCATTATGGACGTGGACATCAGCCGATTTTATTATCCTCAGCTTTAAAAAGGATCTTTCGGCAGTTGCAGATGTCACAAGGATTGTCAGAGCTATTTTCACAATTTTCGACAAAGTTGGAAAGCATTCAGGCTCCAAAAAAAGTGTTCGATGTAGCTCAATCAGCTTCGGTTTTCATTTTTTTGTAGCTGCTGTTGCATTAATGTCTGCTATGATTTTTGATTTCCTTATCAGCAACATTTCTCTTTCAAGGGGAATAAGATCTAAAACGGGTTTGCACCAATCAGCAGCAATTTTAACATGATTGAAAGATTTCTGTGATACGGTCTGGATTAAGATACCAAAATCCACGTAAAATCGCCCGACTTCCTTCACTGTAGCGCGTTTCAATGGAGCCAATCATCAAATCAAGAACCTGCAAATTGTTAAAGAGGGAATTAATGAAGTATAAATAGAGAAATAGTGATAATAGCAATTATCACAAGTTAAAATAAAACCATTAACCAATCCTCGGAACCCAATTGAGTCTGCACTCACGCCATTTTGGCAGGCATACGAAGTAGGTGAAAGGGACTTTCAAAATAGTAATTTCCCTGCCCACAACGATCTAACTGTTTCACTTCCCGAATAATGAAAGTTGACTCTAAATCCATCCTTGACATTGAGTCTAACTGCTTCAGAACCATCGTCTATTCTTTTGGGGAGTTTCCTACGTCGCTCTGCATCAAGCATTGAAATAGATAACTCTTTTTCTTAGATAATTTCCAAATTCTTCCTCATTTCTGAATTGCTTTACTGCTACGAAAAGATCTTCCACTCTGTCGCAGCCTGACACAATGTCCAGAGTTCCTGATTGAAGCTTGTCGGAAACACCCTTACTCAAATTGAGCACTTTGTCAAGGACCTGAAACAAAAAGATGGTGGCATTTACACAGGGAACGTTTCTTACTACAAAGGCCTATTAAGGAATAGACAGTAATTACTTTGAAATAATAGTGTAGCACATTAGAGTTAACTAGAGATAGCACATTGGAGGTAACTCTAACTAAAAATCATTAACCACTAAAATAATCTTACCT
Organism: Phacellophora camtschatica; assembly: GCA_036873815.1. Classification (NCBI taxonomy): domain Eukaryota; kingdom Metazoa; phylum Cnidaria; class Scyphozoa; order Semaeostomeae; family Ulmaridae; genus Phacellophora; species Phacellophora camtschatica. Next base: position 123 of record JAYJMH010013690.1, on the reverse strand, counting down.
CCAAAGCTAGCATAAACTGAAAGTCAATGGCAATCCATCGAATCGCTGGGGCAAGTTATCCAAACTTACTGGCGTCGATGAAATTCAATTGAGACGCACTATGGTGGACAGGAAGAAATTTTT
>JAYJMH010013679.1:4739-22113 GCA_036873815.1 Phacellophora camtschatica | reverse complement strand
TTGTTTTTACCCACCAGCCCCCCCCCCCCCCCCGGGCATATGAGTCAACAATTTTAACTTATTTGCTTATATACGACCCTGTCTGTTTAATTACTCATTGCCTTTAAGGTCTTGTTGCACGACGAATACACTTTTTCATAAATAAAAATTGTTCTTTTGTGTTACAGCACTAGCCTCTTTCTCAGAATTGTCTGTTGGGTCATTTGGGGAGGTAAAGAGGAAAGAATAACCATTCCCAGTGGACATAAAATAAAAGCCCCCCCCCCCCCGATACCTGGTTCTATTTCCGAAAAATTTTATTTCGTTTGTGAAACGTGCTTGCATTGTGCAAGACAGATTTATTAAAAAATTTCACTGTGTCACTTTCCCAAAATAAATAAAACAATTTTAAATTCCCGTCGCGAGCTAGCGTGTGTCACAGTCCAATAAAAAGTTAACTTTTTTTTAATCAAGCAGCAACAAAAACTGAACCATTTCACTTTCCCGTGCTTTCTTAAGGAGATCGTTTACCTGTGTTCTGCATTTTTGTTTAGGTTTTACACAGTAGAAAGTTCCTTGAAACTTTTCTTGCGACGCTATTGCAAGTAATTTTCACGAAAAATGTCCGTGATGTTGCAGAGCTTTTACTCGACATGATAACATGTGCAGGGTGCTACACAAACTGTTTTCTTAAAATTATTGATTTATGTTTTTTCAAAAAAATTATTTTTTTTCCATCTAGCAGTGCTGACCTGTGATAAGATTTTTGATTCTATTAATTCTATTATGATATTTGATTCTATTCGATTTTTCTTTGAAATATTTCTTACTTGTTAATTTATTTTAAATTAATAATATAAATATCGTTTATTTCTCAGTTTTTTCAACCAGTTTGCAACTGTATGTTGTATAATGTTTTTTTTTAATACTATAGGGCAAATCCTGCACAGTTAATCCGCCTTGAAGAGTTCAATCCAGTAAGTTTCATCTTTTTTTACTTGTCTACGTTTGAAAATATATTCAATCGTATCATAATTGTATGCAATGGAATTAATTGACAGTTGCTTTTGTTGAATTTTGAAAATTGGTTTATAAATAAAGTTCAATTTACTGCACACATGAACTTCATAAAGAGTACCGGGTGACCCAAAAAACTATCTCTGTTCGCAGGGCTGTAGCTCGGAATCCACGAGACTGCAAATTTCAAATTGTACACAAAACAACGTCCGAAAGACACACTTAGAGATTGGGATATCATTCAATCATTTGCGACCATGCTTACCTATTCAAAACTTGATATTAGAATTGATTTAATCCATGAGCTTTCAAGTTAATTTGAAGAGACAATTTATTTCCAGTCCATGTTTTCACATTAAGACAACCTACTTGCTTTACTGATAATATTCCCAATCGATGTAGAAGCATGCATGTTGTTTTTATTTCAAGATCAAAACGTGGACTCGAAATGAATGGCGTTCCTTTAAATTGATTTGAAAGCTCGCAAATGAGGGTAATTTTAATTTCCAGTTTTCTACCAGTAAACGTGATCACAATAATTGATTGAACGATACAAACATAATATTTGACAAAAACTGGGGCAGTGCCTCCCTGCCTCAAATAGACGCTACGGCACTGAAAAGTTGCATTAAAGCTATCTGATTATTTTCAAGGAAATACCTAAACAAGTGTAACTTTATTTTAGTTATATAAGACATATGTAACTTTATTTGCTCGAGACGAAGTTGTCAAAAATTCTTTCTTTTACTATGTGATATTACAGTTTGCCAGCAAATATAGTTGAACCAACCAGTTCAAGCAAAGTTGAACCCTGTTATTTCAAACCCTGATCAGAAATGCCTGGGCATGAATTTTTGTTTCAAATCTCGAGTTTTTGAGATAAACAAAGCTAAGTAAACAAAGCTAAGTATACAAGATAGTTCGAGTTAACAATTGCAGTTGAACCCCGCTAGTTGAATTGCAGTTGAATCGAGCTCTCAAGGGGCATCAAAACTTTTCTGAGTTAGCAAACTTTAATAAAGTGCGCCAATTTATTTTTAGTACTTTACCGAAGATACCGGTGAGTTATGGAAAATTCATTCCCAAAAGGAATTTAGAGGGTGTGAACCAAACGAGATGGAATCTTGGAGAGAAATGTATTTGGTATGTGTTAATAACTTTTTATTTCCCTGAAAGAAGTAATCACAACCGTCCACAACATATTTAGAAATTATTTTGTCTACTGGAAATTTAATTTGTAATTAATTTAAATAAAATTTATGCATACTTCTAATTTACCCATTTCTAATTTCTAATTTGAATCACGTGATATCTGGTTAAGCTTGAGACGTTGTCTCATAGTAACTTTTTATTTTAAATTTTATTGGATTATTCTAATTTACCCCCTGTTTATATCTTCCATCTGTGCTATTTTCTATTGTGCTACATGGCGTTTCCAGGGGACATTAAGTTACTTTTTCAGCTAATTATCTTGATTGATTTTCTATTTGTTGAGTTTTAATTATCTGATCTTCGGTTTATTTTGCAGTAGAGCAGCATTGCCCTGAAAGAAAACACCTTCTTTTTACCATCAGTTCATTTTCCAGAAATTTTTGAAACAATTGATTTTATAAAGAGAGCATCTGGCTTAGAACATACCAGCCCTCGCAGATTCAAAAAGATTATCGAAAATACAAAAATATTTCTTTTCAGGGCGATGTTCCGTTCAGGGCGACTATACTCTTTGTTGGTGTAGTTTATTTATTTTTATTGAGTTTTAGTTGACGTTGAAAAGACGAGTTTCAAATTGTTTTCCAGGATTTACTGACCTTTATTTTCGAATTGTTAAAGCAGAAAATTTACTCATTTCATAGAGAACATTCAGTTTTTTTATCATAATTCGAATAATTATAATTACAAGTTAACAGTCAAAATGAGTCATAGTATCATTTTTGAACATTTACTTTTCACAAATATGATATTTTGCAAAACAACTCAAAACGTCATCACATTTTCAGGAGGTAAATGCAGACAGAAGTTTTAGTAAGTTTAGATGTTTTAAGATTATCTTGTGTTGTATTCTCTGCTCCGTAGACTTTCCCCAAGTCTATTTCGTGCCAAATCACACATTTTCATTTCGTACTCACTATATCGAGGGAATGTCATAGACTTACCATGTAGTTATGCAAGGCTATACATCGATGTATTGAGTACGAAATAAACATTTGTGATTTGGCACGAAATAGACTTGGAAAAAATTTACTGCTCCTTGACTTGCGTGTTATTCGATAATGAATCCAGGTGTTAAAAGGTTAACATTTCATTTTATTTTCAGCGCAAATGTTCAGAAAGAATTGAAAAATTAAAGAATATCCAATCGAAGATATCTAAGTCTCAAGCAAAAAAGGATCCAGTGAGGCAGGCGAAATTGGCCTACGTAGCTGGTCCACCTAAACCGTCAGCACAAATAAGAAGGAAGCAGATCAGATATGGAACAGGGGAGGAGCCCGTGAAGCCGATGGAAAAGCAGAGACCAGTCAAAAGAACGATGGATGACAGGCACAAAGAAGAAGCTGACCATACTATTCCGTTTGCTAAAATCCCAAGGCGAGATCGATGTTCAACGGAGCCTCCTAAGCGAAATCCACGACCGGACATTTTTACCAAAAAGACTGGTCAGTTCAATGTAGTTATATCTTTGATTTGTTTACAATTTTATTGACCGGATCATGTTAAATGATGGATTAACCACGAGCAATGCGCGGACACTTTTCCTTTGTTAAAAATTTTTTTTTTGCTTCTGTGGAGGGAGATGTTTTTACCTCTGCGGAGGATAATGTCGTTAATTTTACGTCAGCGGTGGAGTATTTGCGGGGGAAATGCGTCTTCTCGCGGCCCTCCTTCGCAGAATTTCTTTGACGTGACGCAAGTAGCCCAAAAACAGTTGCTTGAACGTGCCTGATAATGTTTCATATTTGTTATACCAACCATATATATGTAATCAACTGTTGTATCAACGTTTTCTATATTATCCGCCTACGAGCCCTGTGGATATAGGCGCAATATAAATTCTTTATTATTATTATTATTATTATTATTATTGTTGTTGTTGTTATTGTTATTTTATTTATAATTATCCTTTCAGCTTCAAGACCAATGATGAAAGCAGCGATGAAAATGATGAAACATCAAAGGTATTCATGTCAAGAATTTTATTAATTTCATTTCGTTAATTTCATTTCATGATTTTTATTTTATTTGTCTATAATTTCAATTAATTCATTCGAACAAAATACTACATATTCTGATTTCGATGTTTAGGTAATTCAAAGTTGCTCTCAAATGGCATCTGCATTTTAGTTTTCTTTGTTAATTTATTTGTCTACATTCGAAAATAGCCAATCACTTATATTTATGATCATGTGATGAATATTTTGTGATGTGATTGGTTAACCTCAAAATGTAAACAAACTCATAGCTTTAATTGATTGATCAATCCATTAATTTTCTTCTTCTTTTTATATATTGGGAGAGATTGTTTTGAAATAACGGGTTGCCTAAAAAAGCATCTCCACGTTTGTAAAGCTGCAATGGAGGAGCGTTAGTTGTGATAATTTTGCCCTTGACATTGATGTAAAAGGCTTTAACAATGGCGAGAAAGTTTTATTTCGTGCTTGCGACCAAACAAATTTTGCCTATAAATTTTCTAGAAGATTTTGGCAATTTAACATAATAAACAACGTAACTTTCAACAAAATTCTACAAAATTTCCTGCAAGATCAGTTTTTGAAGTTTGATGCCTCGTTTGCCAAAATCTACGACATAATCCTTGGACTATATTAAAGGAAAACCAATTTTTTTTCAGCAGACTGCAGCATCAGAAATCCTCTATCTTTGGTTTCATTGAGTATAACTCTTTGATTATTGGGTAGATTTTGGCAAACAAAATATCAAATTTTAAGTTGAAGCCTCTTTCATGAAATTCAAGCTAAAGCAGAATTATCAATACCGAAGCTCCTCCAAAGCAGCTCTGCTAATGTGGGGAGGCCACTCGATATTTAAATATAGAGGTTTAAATTTATGAAATATTATTCTTTCAGGAGCAGATCTATAAAACAAATTATACGCAAGTGAAAATGTTTAGGTGAGCCATTTTGTTTGCTTGAATGATTGGTTTTTGTTGATTTGATACAACTTATTTATATCAACTGCTGCCAAATTTGTAGGTGTATTCCTCCTGCTAAATGTTTTTGGCAAGTGATTTGTGCAGGAGTTCTGATTGTTTTCAGGGGGTAATAATGAGGGTTTATCGGAAAAGCATTTACTAATTCTAAGAATTATTGTATATGTGCTCCTCCCAACTGCTAAAGGTCCTTTATCAAGTAATTTGTAATGGAATTCTGATCACTTTAAGGGATAATTATCCTGTCGGAAAAAGCATTTATTCATTCTGAGCGTTGTTGAAGTACTTCTGCGCATTCCTTTTTCATTTTGAGTTTTTAATCAATCACATAGGAGTATTTTTATCAGACTCTTCCCGACTACTAGCCACCATTTTTAATGGGTGGCAGAAAAATCGCGATTTTCAATGGTGAGAAAGTTTAAAATATTTCAAAGTTGAGTTGAAAATGTATTTTGCTTACTTTCGTATATATATACCTGTAAAACAATTTCAGTTCGTATATACCTGTAAAACAATTTCAGTTCATATATACCTGTAAAATATTTCAAGATAATCTGTGCAGCCACTAACTCCTTTATAGGCTATCCAGTGGAAAAATTTTCAATAATTTTTTCGCATCAAAGTAGGTAGGCTCTTTTTTCCGGAAAAATATTATACTAAATATAAAGATTTTAGAGGTGTGAGTTGAAATGTGAAATATTTTCAACTCAACTCTGAAATATTTTGAACTGTCTTTCGCTTGTAGCGCTTGTGCTGCCAACCACAAAAACTGTAGCACTTATTCGACAAGGGTCTCCTGCTTTGTTATCTAATTTGGAGTATAATATAAATGACAATGTTTTTAAGTTGTTTATTGAATTTGGGAGATATGAGGAAGACTCTGGACACGAGACTCGAATGTGATCCTTTTACGGTAAGATTAGAAGGATCACTTTGACTCGAATATAACGTGCTACTCAAGAGACAGTGTATCAGTTGCAATTGTAAAATCTAATATAATGCCTATTCATGATAGACGCAATCGATCTTGATTAGTCCTGATTAAACGCGATTATGGGCGATTTTGGGCGATTACGTGATAAGAAGATCAAAGCTTAACATGTGATCATTTACGATTAATCATTTATTAAGCCAATGACGATGCGGTTCAATACGTTTTTATGAATCGGGGCGAACGACAATCTGTCCAAATGATAGACTTTATGGACGCGCCATTACACACTCTATATTATCCGAGGTGTTATTTTGTAATATCCGGATTCGTATTAAATTACTGTTTGAACTTGGGTTTTATTGGGACAGTGGATGCTTTCGATCAAGGAAATCGAAATCATTTTGAAATGACACACAGATGTAAAGTGAATAAAATTTTATCATTAACTAAACTTATTTTTGTTCATTTAAAGAACTGAAGAACACTTTTTTATGTGTGCAAAATATAGTTTTGGGATTGTATTTAATAATGGACCCTTTCCGTAGAAACACCATCTTGTTGTCCAGGTGTAAAAAAGGCTGCGAGTGTTATAAAGTTCAAAATATTAAGAGAAAACAAGTCAAAAATTTGTTATTTTTATATTTCAATTCACACCTTTAAAATCTTGAATTTAAGTTAATTTTCCCCCTAAAATGCCTCTCGTTGAAGGACCCATCCACTGTCAAAATACAGGAAGGAATACTTAGCTTCTGTTTAAAAAATCCCAGAAAATGTTATTCTGGATTGTATGGAGTCTATAAAGAAGTTAATGGATGCAAAAATTATGTTAGAAAATTGTACTGATATGAACTGAAATGTAAAGTAAAGTATGAAACATTTTAAACTCAATTTTAAAATATTTGGAACTTTTGGAAGTGTGGCTCACCATAGGAAATTGTAGAAATTTCCACTTAACAATATGGTGTTGTGCACTTAAATATCATAATATTTATATACCATAATATTAGTTTTATTGCAAAACAATGGATGACAGAACAGATAAAATGACGAAAAAATTGTTTTCATTGCTTCTGACCAAAACAACACAGATCTATTGCAGAAATTAAATTGTATCATAATTAAAAACACAAATGCATTATTCTGTGTCGCCCACTGCCGAAATGCACTCAGGGTCATCTTGGTAGTTCTGCCAATTAAGGACGCTCACGGTTTTCGTGCAAATTTTTGTTGACAGATAACGAAAACTGTAAGCACTCTCGAACTCGTGACTCCATCCCATTCAGTGCGTGGCCAATAGTACGTGCTTTATAAAACTCATAAATGCGATTAAACTACCTCACACATATAAATAGAATGTTGTAATCTCTCAGTCGCTTAAAACCATGTTGTAGTCGTTTAAAACCATGTTACGATTTGAAAATCGGCCTTAAATGCTGCTGAAATTCATAGATTAGTTTCAAATTAGACACAGCTTGTCAAAACGAAAGAGCAACCCAAATAGTTTTTGGTTTTTTTGGGATTATTCCTACTTGCTTTACAATTTTTCGTTATTTGAATTCCATTAGATTTTGGCCTTTTGTTTTGTCTTTTTGAATTTCCAGAGCAGTCACGTAGGAACCGGGAGCACCAGAGGGGCCATGATGGGGCCATGATCATCCACTTTTAAGTGCAATAAGCCTACAACCATGAGTAGACACTATATCATAGTTTGGAGAATCGCATACACCATCTCTAGATATATGACAAATATTATTCTTTGTTAAAATACGCATTAAAGTAACTTTTGAGAACGAAATGTCCAACTGTTATTTATCATGTATCTGGAGATGGTGTGTGTTATTCTCCAGGCCATCATCTAGTATCTACCTATCGTAGCAGCGGTATTTCTTGGAAAACATCCATGTGATCGATGTTAAAAAGAACAAGCTCATTTTGTTTCGTTTTTCGAAATTTTACTTGATTTATTTGCAATTTTTGAACGAACACATTTACTTTATCTAATCCATTGAATTATTTTTTGTGTAATGAAGCATACGCATGTTCCAATGAGACACAATTCATAAAATGTACAGTGTAGTGTCCTTTCTGACTATTCACAATTCACGTTTAACGTATACTTTTCTTTTTCATTTGGATAGTTTTTGCTAAAGAACGGATTAATTCAAGTCAACGTTAAACATTTGCATCATTTTGTCGAAATTTACCTGGGAAATAGGTAAGAAATAATTTGAATTGTAAATTGAGCTGAGCAATGTTACCTGTAACATTTTACTCATGTATATTTTGACAAAGAATACACCAGCATAAACTCAGCATTTGTTTTAGAGTCTTGCTTGTTTCAATTGTCGTTGTTGTCGTTTGGGTAAATGTATTATTTAAATTATCAAATATTCCGCTATAATCTATAAATTTGTTTCTAGCTATTCATTTTAATGCATTCACTGCACGTTCTTGTTAGGTGTCATATTGTTGAAGCGTTTGCTCCCTTTCTTCTGCTTCTTTTCTTCAGTTACTGTCTCACCTCATAATGACGCTTTAAAAGTGAGGTAAGACATTTACTGTGCTAAGATCTCGGTGATTCCGCTGCTAAATAAATTTATTTAGGCCATTCAGCCAAATCTCTGTTTTGAGATGAAGGAAAATTTGAGATTTGAAGATTAATGTCTCGGGTCATAAGCCACCGATAATGCTAAATAAGGTATTCATCGGTAAGTTAACTATCAATGAATTACTACGAAAACGAAACATCTGGGAGCCATCTAAGTTAAATTTTAGTCACTGCAGTCCGTCAAATCCAGAGCGTTGTTTTTTTGGGTCACCCGGTAGTTGAACTCTACTATCTCGAGCTCTCAAGAGGAATGACAATTCCTTTGAGGTGGCGAGTTTTTGAGAAAACCGAAACCAAATCAACACTAAAAGCTCTCGAGGGATATAGTTGAACTCTACTATCTCGAGCTCTCAAGGGGAATGAAACATTGTTCGAAGTGGCGAATTTTCGAGACAACAGAAACCAAATCATCACTGAAAGCTCTCAAGGGATACACAAATCAGGTTGAGTTCAGGTAGTTCGCATTAAAGAGGCTCAATTGTAGTAAAAAAAATGACTGGAAATTAATTATAAAGAAACTATTTACTCCAATGGTTGCAGTGGCCCAATATTATTTTTTGCATATTTAGAAACTTTGAGACTTATATTTTGAAACATTTCGTTACATTTATATGCAACGACTTGTTTTGTTTTACCCATTTCTTGTCTGCCTCTTATTGAGAAAATATATTTTTGCCATACTGATCAAAAGTTCTGTTTGCTAAAAGCGTCATTTTAGTTCTTATCTCTCAAATCATATATGTTTTATTAATTTTTATAGTCGTTAAATGGAATTGTTAAAAGGTTTTTGCAATTTATTTGAATATTTTATTATATAATTTTCAGCTAAGTTATTAAATGACTCTATTGGAATTATCTGTGTCCATGATTAAGTTATTATCTTAAAAATTGTAGGTATTTATTTTGCGTGATGTATGTGATGTGATCGAGAAATGAGAATTTTTTTTTATGAGAACTTCAGGCAGAACTACGAATACCTCACAAATCCACGAACCTGGTTTGGGCATCGGAATCGTGATGGTGTTTTCATTTGTGTGTCTTTTCAATTGTTTGGTTTCTCATCACCCATGCATTTTAACTTTAAGGAAAACACACATGGTTGGTAGGACACAATAAAAATGGTTGGTAGGACAAATAAAAATACATGGGTGATAGGAAACCAAAAACCAGAAAACACACACCAGGATCCATAAAGCCCGTGGTTAGGAGTAGCATACCGTATTTTCTCCAATTAACGCCCCCCTTTCTTTCAAACGCCCCTGTTCCAATAAACGCCCCCTCTAAAATCACCTCTGAGGGAGCATTTATTGGAATATTGTCCGAGATGTATTTCCTAAAACAATAAACCTCAGAAAAAGGCTTGAACATGTTTATAAATGGTAAAGATCAGACGAGATTGATATGCTTAAATGTATTCTGAGTACTTCTTTTTCGAGAAAAATTTTATTTTGTTAATAAATGCCCCTAATCTAATAAATTTTATAAACGCCCTGGGTGTTTATTGGAGAAAATACGGTAGGAGAATTTTTCAAGTCACCTAGCTGTGGGTTTTTTTTTACATTTTATGATTCGCCAATCACATCACAGAATTTAGCATATGCTCACACCGCTGCAAATTGATTGGTTATCGTTCTATGCTGGTTTAGACGAATTATTTTTTTAATTCGAAGAAGGTTGAGATGAAATAATTTAAATTTTACGCGAAAGAAAACATTGCTGCTTGCCAAATGCTATAGTAGTTTAATATATACACGAATATTTTTATACTGTATATTCCAGTAAAGAATTTACAACACAAGCTACTGATAACGCTTTTTACGAAATACTATACAATACTACCAAGACGATACCATGGGAATCAAATGACTGTGACTGCCTTGTGGCAATAACTCAGAAAAGCTAAAACTAATAAACGTTACAAAAGACGTCTACGCAAAGACCCTATTTCAATTTGTAGAGATCTGTGCGCAGGCTATACAAAAGAGGACTTCGTGGTTGTGTTTGGTCAAACCATATCAAACCGACCAGTTTTGAGGAGGAATTGTAAAAACTCTAGTATATTTGTTGACGTCATTAGGAAGGTCCTTGTCACCATACAATAATATCTGCGTTGGAACCTTATTTGAAAGATTGGTAAATCAAAATGGTCGTAATATTTCCAAAGCTCAAGCGAGAAGATCTCGTATTTATAAAGAAGAGCAGAGCAACAAATAGTCTTCTGTACCCTCAGTACCACCATTCGTAAGGCACTATTAAAGTATCCCTAAAATTGTTCTCGAATTTATGTAAGTTATATATTTGATACATGCCCGATACATTATATATCTGTTTTATAAGGTTAAGACGTAGGTTACAGAATGAATGAAATTATGTCACTAATTGTGTCAAATTATGTCAAAAGACTGCTCGCTTTTGCAGAGCTTTTTGAGGACTGTAACTAAAGCAGTGCTACCGGAAGCTTTTGCTGATTAGGGGATTATTGTCCTCAGAACAATAGATAACAAAGGTTTAATTATTCAATTGTTTTAAATCAACATTGCTCTTGAGATTATTAGGACAGCAACCGCCCCCGCCCCCCTCTGGCTCCGACAATACTGTTAAGACACTCACTAGATTTATTGCATTGAATGAAGGCTTTTTCTTTAATTTTGAAATTTGTTAAAGTGAAAATGGTTTTGACTCTAAAATTTAGGCTAAGGAAGATTAAGGATCGTTTGCGAGTGTTGAATATTTAATAGAAATGAGCTTTTATAAATATTAATTACTTCTAAATTCTACATAACCGTTAATGAGAAGATTTTATGGATTTTCTGTTCGTTTTATAATGATCATTCTGCGCACAGTAAATTAGAACTTCTCCAGGCAACCCTTTCATTGTTTCCGTATGTACGAACAAGTGCTAAGCTGATATGCAAGATTGAAAATTGCAATGATTGAAGAAGATAGATGATTTGAATCCGCATAAAGCTTCGTAAAACTGATTACTCAATTTTCAAAATTGATCAATGTTGCTGTGCTCCATCTTTGGTTTCACGTTCACCATTGATATGATACTGAAACTACGTCCATGAAAACGGAGCCAATTGAAAAGCATCATTTCTTGTGTGACCACCAAGAATTTTGAAAATGCAAGCTGTAGTTAATGTTATTAACCTATACATTAACAGGAGCGCAACTAGAGGTCCCCTGTCGTTTCCCCTGCCCTTTTCCCAAAAATCAAGGATTTGCCCTAATTTTGGAAGCATTTTTGCTATAATTTTGGAGATTATAGAGCAACTAACGGAAATGCTAGGCATATTAACCAGCTATGGAGGAGACAGTTCCTTTGCTTATAATTGTGCGCCTGAATTTCAGCATAATCTTGGCAAAGTTATGAATAGCACAGCGTGTAAAAATGGAATAGGTGGGAATTGGGCTCAAACTGGCAACATTTTCAGAATAACAAATTAAATCATGTGAAAACGGAGCTGAGTCTTGTGCATTCGGCCTGACATTTTCAAGAACCTTTGTCCATGTAGTTGCAACAGCCGGCGACTAGTTCTACCAATGTAATATACACAGCTGGTAACTGCTGTGTGACTTGTTACACCTTTGGCACCCGGCACATCCTTTCCATGCTTAAGTTGTTGTTTGTTGTAACAAACGGTCAGCAACTGATTGCCAAATGTGCGTTAAATTTATCCTCAGATATGCGCAAAAGCAGAACTTCTAAAAATTCAACAAAATCTACTTAATTTTCTGCAAGCTGCCTCCGACCAGTGGTTGCGATCATGCTTGCTTTTACTCGGACCATGTGAATTTGGATGCCAAAACAGTAGTTACAGATAATTTCCTATTAAATCGCAAGAGCAAAACAACAGTAAGAAAATTACAAAGAGAAGACAACGAAATGATTCAATTAAGATGTTGGAAATTATCTGCAACTGCTATTTCCGAATTCGAATGCTCTGACCACCAAAACCAGGCTTAATAAATCAAAGACCTTTTTGCAAACTTTCTGGAGTTTTAACTAAGTTTGCTTTTGAGATATGAGGAATTACCATCTTTGATTAGCGTGACCAAGTTAGGAGGGAATCTTTGATTTGGTATAAGACATCCAAAAAAATTAAAAGAAGACATTTTTATCGATAAAGCAAAGTTACTGGGAAGTAATTAAGGATTTTATGCCCACACCCTCTTTGCAAAAATGCGACATCGACATTTGTTGACACAAAATAAAAGTTATTTTTATGCTTGAAAGCTATACGATTTAAATATTGCATGGACATTAGTCATGATGATTTTGTCATTGAAAAATTTTCATTCGACCTATGTCAGTAGGTAAATAAATAATGGAAAATTTAGACCGTAAGCACGATTACTTTGAAAAACTCCACCAAGTGTTCAGCTTAATCAAACACATGGGTGTTACCGCTTTTGAAAACATTGATTTTAGATTTGGTTTCGTGCGGATTAAAATGCATGTGAATTCGACGAGAAGTTAGAGTCAAGGAGTTAGGAACGCATATGCGACATCTTGTTATGTGAGCGAATTATTAAATTCCTACAATTGAAATGGTAACCACATTTCGCGATAGGCGATATTTAATATTCACAAGACGAGTACAAAATGCAATGAGGCAGATAGATGAAGCAGATGGGTAGGCCAGTGGGTCATCATTTTGCGTGTTTTTAATCGCGAGATATTTCATTTGGTCAACAAGTAAAAATGGATCAAAAATCATGAATAAAGAGGCTGTGCTTTGGATTATTCAAAATCCGCACAAGATGGTTTGTAAGTTGCTGTTTCACATGTTGTGTTAACGTCAAGCCATGCATTTTTAAGTGACTTATCTTTGAGTATTGGTTACACTAATATTTTGTCAATTATTGTAAGAAATTGACCTGTTTACAAGATTTGCTCCAAGCCCATTTCATCCCTTGTATGTATTGAGCGTGAAAATCCAGAAAATTTTCTGTTTTCTTGACTTGTCCAAGTCTCAACCTCTATACCCGCTCCCTTCCGTTTTCTCCTTCGCAGCCTCGCTTCTCTTTCCTAGTCCCATTCATTTTCCCCTGCTCTCAACTGTTCTCCTGAAACTGAGACTCGTACAAGTCAACGGTTTTCTGACTTCATGGTCGATACGGATAAGTGACGTAATAGACTCAGAGCAAATCCACTTGTTTCCAAGGTCACCGATAAGATTTGAAGGCCTCGGAACAAAATGCCTACCCCTTTTTATACTCCAACTAAAAATGTAACCACTCCTTTTGAATTAAATAAAAATTTGGATTCCTTGCATTTAAGGTTGCGGAGATTTTAAATATTTACAAATTATGTCAATACCCTGGAATGATACAGAGCCTCATAAAATGAAATAAAAGCTGAAAAACAAAAAATTGAAGAAAAAAAGCAGAAAATTGCCAAAGGGGGTGCGTAAAGCGAGTATCTGTCGGTAAATCAAGAACTGTTTTTTAATGTTTGATGAACGAATTCAGGGCTCAAATTATGACAGAATATCAATGGAGTTCTATGTCTTCAAGAACAATTCAATTAACAAAATCTTAGTCAAATGAGAAAGTTATTTCAAGAGCAAATTACGCATATAGCGATGACATACAGTAATCCAGATTTTGAATTATTCTCTCGTTCAAACCCTTTTTTGATACTAGCATAAGGTCAGACTCAGCAGAATAAAAATCACGCCTATTTTGTCGGGAAATTTGGGTCTTGCAACCCCCCCCCCCAAAAAAAAAGAACTTTATCACTCCCAGTTTTATCACATAAAAAATATAAAAGTATAGTTTTGAGGCTTGTTATGGACTGAGACTTGACAATGGCAATTGGTTATAGCGAATGTTAACTGCAGTAAATTTTGGTATGTCACTCGTGAATAAATAAAGGTCTTTGATAAAACTATTTTTAAGAATCATGAACATTTCGAAAACCTTTTTGAATTTTTGGCTGAAAAACCCCATTAATGATAAAGAAACTAAATTTTTCTTCCAAAAATCTCTATTGGCTTTATAAAAGAACCTTCGTACTTAAAAAGCCCTGCAGTTTCTTGAAGAACCTTTCAAAAACCTTTATTTCCAACGGTGTTTTTAAAAACGGAACCAGATTTTCAAGAAAGAGACGGACGGTCAAACCAACTAAGAATAAAACAGACACGGATCACTTTTACATGGATCACGAGAATTACTTTTTCCCGATTTTCTTGTATCATGCTGTCTGACGTTGTTGTTGTTGATTTTGGCATTTTACTTGGCAACTATTCTATTTTTGTTATTTTTTATAAATTATAATAAATTAACTAAATTATAAGTGATGTCTGGCCTGGATTTCATGGTCAAAATACGAAATGTTTGATGCTTTTGTTTTTGCAATTGTTCTGGTTCGTTTTTGTCACAAAGCTGTTACTTGTCACAAATATTGTCGCAAATATTTTGACCCTTCTGTCCATGGCTGCGCTAAATATGAAAACTGGTTACGAAATTGCTTTTTGTGATTTTTATACCATGGCACCAGAATACCCCAAAAAGGAAGAAATTATGTTTTTATGACCCAGGGAGCAGTAACACCTAGCTAGGGTAGGGGGCGTATCTTTTTAATCTTATATTTTTGGGTAAAATATTAAGTAATAGCATAGAAATGTTAATAAAAAGATGCTATAGGCAGCAAAATTGCATCATAACTAGCGCCATACTGATATATTTTTGGGTTTGGGTTCCCATTGGGTAAGCTTAAGAATTCCTCAGACACGCCCCCCTATCCGAGTTAGACGGTACTGCCTCCCCTGGGGGCCATGATACCCAGGTTTAGAAGTTTGGGTCACCCGGTGTAATTCAAACCAACCTTATTTTACTTTGTAAAGAAATATAAAAGGAATAAATCCGACTAAGAATCTAAATGTAATTGATTGAAGATCCTATGTACAAATAACTTGATGTAGTATACTTTGTCTAAAGAAGCTCAGCTAAACTGTGATTATGTCTCATAACATGGCTGGTCAACGGAGGCAATATTTTCTAAAAGTGTCTCACGTATATGACGTCGTTGTCGTTATTTTTGTGTGAAGCGAAGTGTGTTCTTGTTTGGCCACATCAAAAGCATTTGCTGTACAAAAAGGTTTGCTTGTAACAGTGGAACCGTTTTGAAATTTTCTTGATAGTGTAGTTAAATAGATTGTGCTTTTATGACATGAAGATATTTTAATGTTTTAAAAACGTGGCAAACAGAGGAATCGTTTGAGCATACAAATACAACAGACAACGTTTTTGCTTGTATACATGCACTGCTTTTTCTAAAAAAGAACATTTTTTGAAAAATTTTCACTTTCGACTTTCACCAAACTTCACCAGAGAAATATTCAGATGGCTATTACCCGCAGTTTTTTAAACTTCGCTAGATGCCAAACTTGCTCCAAGCCTATTTCGTTAAAAAGTTAAAGTAAAGCAAAAAATATGTTACTGTGGAGAAAAACATCTTTTGCGGAGGAGAAAGTCAGAAAATATTTTTTATTCTTTGGGCACCTAGCAAAGTTTAAAAAACCGGGCAAAAGCAATGTGAATGTTTCTCAGTTAAAGTTTGGTGAAAGTCAAGTGAAAGTGAAACATTGGTCAAATGGTGTTTTTTTCTTTTAGAAAAAGCATTGCATGTATGGAAATGTTTACTGAAAGTCGCTTGTTGGCATCCAGCAGTTAAATTAAATAGCCAAAACTGCTAGTGCAACCAGTCCAAACAAGGGTCTACGTTTAGACATTCCATCTCTAGAAATATGACAAATAACAGTTATACATTTTGTTCTAAAAACGTTATTTTGAAATATGTATTTTAAGAACGAATAATATTGGTCATATATCTGAGGATGGTGTGTGATCTATTACTGACCCCCAATTGAGCCAGTCTAGTTGAAGTTGTCAGACGAAGTTGATCCTGGCTTACATGATGATTAAAATGCATATATAGATTACGTCAATAATTATTATAATAATTATATTAATTAATACTTAACTACTACGATTCCTACTTATCTTTTATCAAATAATAATTATCTAAATATTAAAATAAAAACGTAACATGAACAAAAATTAATCATTTCTTGGTCGAGAAGGCCACTGCAGCATTAGAGACTTTGGTATGACTTTGATGACGTTTAGAGCTTATCATAGCATGCGTACAGACGGTGGAAAGAAACTCCATAACACTGTACGCAGGCTAGTTTAACCAATCACCTCACATAATTTTTACACGTGATTATAATTACTGCGAGTTGATTTAGCCTCGTTCCCAGTGCTAGTTCATTGTCATGAAATATCCCTGGTTAGACTTATTACAATCATCGTCGTTATGCAAGGCTAGAATTTTTCTATGCTGGTTACTGCGCTGAGGGAATTTTTAAGGCTACCAGTGGCGTGACTACGGAGTATTTTTAAGAATTATGAATCATGCTTATTTCGAAACATTTGATGATCTTTAAAAAACGACAATAACAAACAAAAATCTTAATTTTACTTCCAAAGATCTTATTAGTTTCATGAAGGAGCGTTAAAAACCTCTGCTTTCTTTAAAAGGACCTTTTAATTCTTTTTATATGTTAGATTGCACTACACCCATGAGTGCACAGAGTAAGACACATCCACAAATAAATTGTGTCTTCCGGGGGGGGGGGGGGGGGGGGGGGGGGGGGGGGGG
>JAYJMH010013668.1:0-18698 GCA_036873815.1 Phacellophora camtschatica | reverse complement strand
TAAAAAAAAGGAACTTTAAATTTTTTAAAATAAAAAAGGGCAAATTTTTAAATTTTGCGGGCAATTTTTCCATTTTTGCCAAAAATCTGGGGGGGCACGTGCCCTTAGTGCCACCCCCCCCCCCCCCCGCTCCTACGTCGCTGATCACTCCACGATTCTATCATTTCATCGCAACATTGCATGATTGCACGATTCCAACATTCCGTATTCTGGATTTTATCGATATTTATGAAAAAGAAAAAGTTCAAAAGTCGTCATTGACACGTAGCACTCTGATGCTGATGACTGTGGCTTAACATCATCAAGTTCTGGATTAAAGATACGTGTTCGATGTCACACTTTCTTGGGTACTGCTTAAAAGTCAAAAGTAAGAGTGCAGTCCAATATGGTGCAGTCAACAAATGTCAATACCTGCCAATACAACATCGTGGTTGTTGGCAAATATTTTGTATTTTCAACTGTTATTCTATAATTTTATCTGTATAATTCTTTATGTTAAATGGGGCTCCCGTTTTATCACCTGGTGGGTGTGTCCATTTTTATTTATCTATAATTGAGTATCAATCACACACCTAAACTAGGGGTATGTGTTAAAATTTAATGTTAAATTACCTTTAGCAGAAAATTTACACACAGCAGAAAAATTTACACATAGCAGAATATTACCTGAAGTTCCAGACCCCCTTGGAAATTTACAGTCAAACGGTGTTTACTCGGCAAATTCAGTCGGTAATTCTACTTGTCAAATGTTTTTTGACACCCTTCTTCCACTCGTCTGGGGCCAGCCTTGGTTGTAGAGTGGCGTACTTTAGCAAATTGTCACAATTATTATTATTGCTACATTTTTAAACTTTAGTCCATGTACTTTTTTTTAAATGTAAAATGTTATTATTCTAGATGACCCAGAAGAGTTGTTTCAAACATTGTTTTAAAGCTTAAACGTGAACTGTTTCTATTTTTCGGGATTTTTCCAAGTGGAGTTTATGAAAAGAGGCGATTGTAAAATGTAAAAGCAACAAAACATAGTCATGCATTCATTTTCAGAACTTGAACATAAGACAAATAAATTATGTGTTATTGGTCGTGGTATAAAAACACCAACCATCGACCCCACCGACCAGCCAACCGACCATTGACTAACGACCCCACCACCGACAATTGACCAGGAAATCCACCGACCAGGTATTCCACCCACCACCGAACAAGAAATCTATCTTCCACCCACCAGGAATCCACCAACCATCGGCCAGAAACTACAGCTATATGACAATTCGATATACAAAGTATTACCATTAGCAGACGAAAATATAGAAAATATGAAGGCATCAGGAAAATTTATGAAGAAACATTTCGGAGAGAGATATTTGTCCCTTATATACTTTCTTGCATGGGCGGGCCCTGCAAAACAAAGCTTATTGTATCGTTTTGCCAAATGCTGAATGCTCAGGATTTCTCATCTTAAGGACGAAACCTCTACCATCGGTTTTCTTGGTTTGTGGTCTGTGGTCGGTGGTTTTCTTGCGGTGGTCCGTGGTCAGTGGTGTCGGTGGACCATGGTCGATGCGGTCGATGTGATCGATGGTTTTACATCATGCCGTTTTATTGGCTTGTATAAATCTTGTTTTTTTCTGACACCACTTCTTATATCTATTTTATTTATTCTCCCTGGCAAATGAGAACGTAGAATTCATAGAAAAAGTTGGAATTTGCAAATGTAACCAATATAATGACACATCATTTCGATCGGTTGTGTCGGTGGAACATGGTCCATGCGGTCGATGTGCAGGGACGCAATGAGACCTATATTTGGGCGAATGGTCAGAATTTTCCGACAAAATGTTTGCAAATACTTTAAAAACGAGCATACGCATGAAGCGGTGAGATGGGAGGGTAAAAAAGAATTCAGGTGGACTACATTTTGCCGCAAAACAAGACCTGCACTGCTCTTTGTCCTCATCGTGATCGTGAGGTTAGGCTGTCAAAATTTAAAACCGTACACGCTATTAAAACCTAAATGTGCACTGCAAACACACCCACTGCTCTCCCGTAAAATTTTGAAATACAAGGTGGCTAGATTGTCTATGGTGGCTCATTTTGGCCCTGATGTCATCATTTTAAACATCAAATTGGCAACAAATTCCCAGCAAATTATGAAGAAGAGTAAATACTTTTATACATTTGTTTAGTCTAAGGATACGATATTTTTTTTATACAAAAATTTTCAGAAAATTTCCGACAGATTACTGATTGCCCACCCTGCCTGTCCGGCTTTAGGGTCTTCAGTGCCACGGGCTTCAGGAAAAGTAAAGATCAGTTTTCTTGCTTTGAGATTTTCTTCTTGCTCTACCTGTCCTACATTCCGCGTTTTAATTTGTGCAGTCACAGGGGAATGGAAGGATTAACAAAAATAAAACACAGAATGTAGGACAGGTAAAGAGAGAAGTCAAAGTGGGAATAAAATGAAAACTTTACTTTTCCTAAAGCCGGTAGTTCTGCAGCATGCTTGCTTGTTTTATTATTTTTTTATTATTTCAAATCATGACAATTTAATGTTGACATGAGATTCTAGTTACTCTTTCGCACAAAACAGTCAAAACTCAGAAAAATCAGGTAGGTGCCAAGGATTAGCCTCGTTCCCAGGGATTAGCCTCGTTCACGTTGATGCTGGTAGACTTATTACACATCAAGGCGAACCTCTGGCTCTTTGGTTTTACTTGCTGACGCAAAATTTAATCCTCTGACGACCAGATTTATTTCTGCTAAACAGGAAAATACTATGCAAGTTTAATTTCGCAGGGGCAAACATATGAAACCAACTTAATTTATAAGTTAAACTTTGGTTGGAATATCCGAAATCAATATAAAATTCTGCCCGCATTTACCTGCTGGAAATATAACGTTGTACGTTGTTTGTCAATGGGCCACATGGCTATTCCCGGGCAGGGTGAAAGGGTTTGATCGTGGTCGAGATGATGACACGTATCATCTCTAGATATATGACAAATCGCAGTTGAACATTTTGCTCTTGAAAAGTTATTTTGAAATGCACATCTTAAGATTTTTGTCATATACCTAGAGATGCATGGTGCGTGCAAAAATCTCGCCCATGATCAAACGCAGACAAAGTTAAGGTGGGAATTTTGAGAAAGGTGGGAATTTTGATTTGTTCAAACAAAAGAGTAGCTTCTAGCGTCAAAATGTGATCAGAATTATGGTGGCTCAAAAAACGTCTCTAAAAATTGGCTCTGGGAAAGAGGTTTGCAAGAAGTACTTTTTAGTATTCGTTTCATAGAATAAAGTTGGATAACTGCAGTTTTATCTTTACAACAAAAATGAATTTAAGCTTTTTAAGCGCACACCTTTCTCGCAATGCTGAAAACGGTTACTGTAAGTTTATAATACACAATACAGTGGTGGTGTTTGTCCTTAAATGAAAAAAACAAAGGAAAATTCATTTTTACTTGCGTTTTTCCGAAAGCAAGCAAAGAACTTGCAAAACATTGCTTCTTAAACGGGTCCTACATCATACATAGATTTTAGGCAGTCACATAATCGTTCTAATTTACTGGTTACTTGATCAGTTTTACCGTTTACTCGGTTAATCGTGCTTGTTTCCCATGCAATGTATAAAACGATTAAAGTTTTTAAAATATTTTATCTACCGAGGGGCCCAAAAAGGCTAAGGGTTTGTAGAGTTATTGCGGAGGAGCTTTGATTTTAATAGTTCTCTTTTTGATTTTATTTGATAAAGTAGACTTCAACTTAAAAATCGACATTTTTTTTGCCAAAATCAGACGAGAAAACGCCAAGTTATGCCCGATGGCAATGCAAATTTAGGGTATCTTCAAAACGAGCATATGCAAATGGGAAATAGCAAACTATAAAATACGGAGTGTAGGATAGGATAGGTGGAATGAGAGAAATCGAAGTAGGAATAAAATAAAAACTTTACTTTTGTTAAAGCCCATGGTCAGGCCTAAGTAAAAACTCAGTCTGCAAGGAATCCAGCAAGACCTTTATCGGTATCATGCATGAAGGTAGAGTTTTGAAAGCATTACCGACGATGAAATCAAAATGTCTGAAGAAATAGCTCTAAGGAGTGCACACCAGAAGTTCAATCCAAAATCAGTTGGCATTATCTAGCTCAAGATACTGGCTGACAAGACTGACAAAACCCGTCGCTTTGTGGCTCTTTGTATAAAACTCCAAATATTAATATCTTTAATATTATAATATTATATCTTTAATATTTCAAATATTAATATAATATTAATGTTTTAATTGATATTTTAAGGCATAAGTGTCCATAAACTAAACGTTTCATACACATTAAAATTTTGGATTCAAAAACTCAATATCTCAAAAATTTTAAGATTTCATAATGGCAACCTTTTTTGAGGAAAAATATAGATTGCTTGGTTGAAAACATTTTTTTGCTAAATTGTTTGGTTTGCTTACCTTGGGTCTAGTTTATGGAAATTAAAAAACTCTGTAAGAAACATTTACAAAGCCCAGAGCCAAGTTTATTATAGAAAGAACAAGTGTTACTCAACACAGTTACTCAACTCAATAAGATTTTGAAAAAATAAACACAAATTAGCATCTCAGTTTAAAAACTTTAAAATATAAAAAAATAAAAATTCATATTACACATTAATAAACTCACAGAAACCTGACAATAAAGCCAACGTATGTATGAAGGCTATCAAAAAACACGTCCATCACAATGTGGTTTCTGGTGAGTTCTCCATAGCAGCTATCTCGTTTGCGTCAAAAACCCAATTGAAATCTATTTGCTCTTTAAATCCTGTTCTTATTGGCAAAGGCGTTCCGTTTATTGAAATTGGCTGTTTTTTGTGAAAACTTGAGTCTTCGTTTGACACCCAAGAAGAAGAAGAAGAAGGACAATTTCCAGTTGTTTGAGCGCTCCGTTTTGAAATTTCTTTTATTGTGGGTTCGCTTCTCTGTCGTTGAAAATCACCACAATTTTCCCTACGCGTCATGATCGGAGTATCGGTTGAGAATTGTGGCCGAAGTTTTTTGTACCGTTTATTGTTGTTGTTGTTGTTGTTGACGACTTCAATTGTTTTTGATTTAGTTGGATCGTTACATAGTATAGGTGCCCCATTCGCAAAAGGGTTATTCGCGAT
The DNA here is from genome assembly GCA_036873815.1 of Phacellophora camtschatica. NCBI lineage: Eukaryota > Metazoa > Cnidaria > Scyphozoa > Semaeostomeae > Ulmaridae > Phacellophora > Phacellophora camtschatica. The sequence goes on along the minus strand of JAYJMH010013668.1, from coordinate 13,548 downwards.
TGCGTCTTCCCTCTCGAACGAACTTCCATTAATTACCAAATGCGGGCTGTGATGACGATTTCTCTTCTTGATACATCGAAATATACTTTTGAAGGCACTTTTGAAGTCATTTCTTCCGATTCCGTAAACTATAGGGTTAATCGCGCAGTGAATGATCACCATCAGATTCGAAATTTTGAATAAATAAGAAGAGATCGGCAAATCTTGAGACAAACCTCCAAACTGCAAAAGAAAAAAGTAAATGTGCTGCGGAGATGTGCACACAGCATACACGAAAACCAATACAACGACCATGCGAATCATTTTATGATGTTGCTTATGTTGTTCCGAATGGTCCGAGTTGATTTTAGATGCCAATGTCCGCATAATATAAATCATATGAGCATTGGCTACGATAATTATAATAAGAGGTATTATAACGCTTATTACGAACATAAATGTCCAGTATATTTCCGCTGGTTTTGGGTCAAAGTCAACGCAGTATGACTGACCATCGTGTACAAACAATTGTGCAACAAAAAACAGCGGAGCACTGCAAATCAATGCAAATAGCCATATCAATGGAATTGCAATCACGAGCAATCTGTTTGAATCACCGCGCCACAAAAAAGGCTTCGTTACGCCTCGATGTCGATCTAACGTTATGGCAACCAATGTGTAAATCGAGGCTGTCAGCGAAGTTGGAGAAACGATGTTGGAGAACTTGCACATGAAAAGCCCCATACGCCATGTCCCGTCATTCTCGTTTCTGATAATTTCAATCGGTAAGTAGATAAACATGAAAATCAAATCCGCGACGGCTAAATTGAACGTGTAAATATGAATGACGCGTCGCATGAATTTCCGCGTGATGATAATGTAACATGTGAGCAGGTTTCCCATTGTTCCAATGAAAAACACAAAGATATAAAAACACAATCCAATGGTTTTCAAATAAGATTCTGTTTCATATGGTTTCGTAGCGGCGTATGAGGGGGTTGTTGGATTCTGCTGTGTCAGGAACGAACGATTTGTCGTATTCGACAAAAATGGCGACGTGATGGACGAAAAATTGAGCAACGTCATTATTGCTTATTCCAATACTTCTAACGTGGCCAAGAATTATCTAGGAAATAAGAAAATCAGACATCACAAAAATTTCAATAAAATAACAAAACGCATTACCTAAGTTCCTTGTTTTCCTACGGTCTTTAGCAGATTTGACTGACCAAAGTGACGTAAAATTTGAATAAAAACACAAGGATCTAAGAGCCTTGTGTAATAAGTGTTACAAAACCATTAGTCACGTGGTCACACGAAATACACTAATGTAGCAACTACAACATTTTCCGACGTTCTTTGGCAGATTTGACTGACCAAAGTGACTTTGTTTAAACTTTGTTTGAAACGACAAGGAAATAAAGATAATCGTGCATGTGATAATATTTTAAAAACTTTACCAAAAATTTTACAATGTTTTTTTACTCCTCCATTCTATTGTACGCAAAAGAACAAACAATAAAAACGAGTACGCTTTCGGTTTGCCCGCCTCCCCTCAAAGCATACAAATTTTATGGATGCTAATGTAGCAACCACAACATTTTTCCAGGAAAAAGTCGAAAACCCTTCTTTGTTAAGTTGCAAAATAAAATTACAAAAAGAAATAGACAACACACAACCCTCTTTATTGTAAAAATAACCACGAAATCGAAATACAAATCGTGTACCAGTTAATGAGAAATAATTTCGATAATTTTTCAAGTGCTGGAATGTTTTGATTGTTTTTCCATGAGTGAGGTAAGATATACCCACGTATTCGAGCAAAATAAATAGGTATGACTTTTATTCAATGATGTTGTTCGTGCATTTGGCAAATCTGCATCGTTCTAAAATTTATCAAAACACCTACGGAGTGCTTTTGTTGAAATGAAATTTCTTGCAGTGCAAAAAGAACGAGATCATCGATGAATTATTTTTCTAATTTCAATAGCTTTTGAATGAAGAATTTTCTGTTGAATTGGAGCCGTGTGGTTTCGTTAATTTGTTGTTGTATTTGTTGCTATTTTTGCAGTGATTTTTGCTAAAGTCAGGTCATGCCTCAAAGTGAGCAATTTTAAATCCTGAGAAAAAAGAAAGACCCCACATGCCGAATTGCTATTGTTGTCTCTTAATTTTCATACTGACAATGGTTTCATTTACACTAACACGCTGCTATCCTGCACACTAGCTGTTAACATAGTTAGAAAAATACTGCCTTGGTAAAAATAAATGTAATAATAGAGACGGGAGGAGGGTCAGACCCCCCTCCCCCAAGAACGAAGAATAGTTTTTATCGGAAAAACTTTCGCATTCCATCAAATATCTAGTTTGTTTATAATAATAAACATATAATAAACACACCGTCTAACCCCTTGTTTACAACCAAAACAAAATTTATCGAATTTTCAAAATAACTCGTATTTTCCTGATGTTAACTTTTCGTTATTCTGTTTTGGAATTTTTTTGTTGCTTATTTGTATCTCTGTTAGTTGAAAAAAAAAATTAGGATTTAGCGTGCAAATGGGAGGTGGGAAATCGTGACTGAAAACGGGAAGTTTCCGACCGAAACGGGAGGATTGGAAGCTATGTATTGGCACGAATTGATCTTTTTAGATCGAAAAGCTGTTTTCTCAAAGTACATCGCCTTTCAGCTTAACTTGCGTTTCAAAAATCATATGAAACGTTTTTCGGGCAACTTCCTATGGCCCTGCCCAGTAAACGGCTCATTACCAAAAACTACATTGAAGCTTTGGAAAAACATTAACAAACATCTAAAACAATTTCAAACGAATTTTCGTAAAAGTAAAACTCTTCCTTGTGATACTTTTTCTATCTGGATAACTGCTCCGAAAAGGATATTTGGCAAAGTACTATTATATTAATGTCATCATTCTGGAAAACACGCAAGGGCCATATCCCTAAGCATTCCAAGCAATATTTAGGCCATATTCCTAAGCATCGCAGCTATTTTGCCGTAAGTCCTTGTTTATAACTAAAACATGCTTGTTTACAAATACAATGCAAATAATAGTTAATCACATTTTTACCGTATCTTGAATACTGCATACTTTCCAATGTCGTTTATATGATATGATAGTAAGCAACGGTAACTGTTGCAAGCAACATGATCAACAAACGGATCAACTCGACCAAATTCAATAATTACGATATCAACTTTTGTGCAATTCACCAAGAAAGCTTTTTGGAATAAAACAAGAAAATACCTTAATGCTCCTGAAGAAAAGACGCATTAAGTTGAAAACCACATGGAATGGGCTACGAGAAACATGAGTTATCGCTTTCTAATCCCTTGCATTCTTGTATCCAAGCACCGTGTAAATGTGTGGCGCAACAACAAACTAAACGGGTATAATTTTCATTTTTTGTACAGGGACAGGGGAAAGGATAAAAACAACTGATGTAGACAACTTGCATTTCTTAAAGCCAATGCACAGAACTGAAAAAGTATCCTTTTTTGGGACTTGCCATGGGCTTTTAGAAACGCGAGAATACGGAGCCCCTCTCCAGTTGGGGGAAGTTAAGCTTCCATTTTTCTCGGAGGGAAATCAATGAACTGTGGGGGATTTTGGCAAAATATTTTAAAGACTGTGTTTTAGAAAAAGGGCGAATTATACCAAAGAAAAGAAATATTACAAATGATTTCATATTTGTGTATATCTGCTTCCTCGCAACTACGTTTGTTGCCATGTTAATGTGATTTAGGCAAGGGTAATCTGGTCATCGTTCATCGCTGGAAGATGTTCTTATTTTATTTAGAATACATAGAGTGGCCAGTTCAAATTCTAGCAACACCTATCCTGCCACCCACTGCATTCCAGGAAGAGTAACAGCCCTGACACTGAGATATGGTTTTATTATGATTATTAAGAAACATACTACAGACATTATGGTACAATAATCATATCGAATATGGTAGTATTAATCTATTAATGTATCAATCGCAAGCTGGCTTAACTTCAGTCTATAATAGGATCCCCGTTCTTTCGTTCTTCGTTCTTTATCTGATTATTTCTAATTATTATGACTTCATTAAGGTTTTTGTCCTAATCGATGGACATTAAATTTGGGAGCTTTTTATTAAGTGAGCATCCAAGCTCAATTTGGCCGTAAATGTAGCCCAATTCTTGCTGATTACGGATATGTATAAATACCTATCACAGCTAATAATTATAATAATTTTAATTATAATAATAATTATATATTATAATAATTATAATAATTAAACATAATAATTATCTAGAATTTAATTAACTCATTACCTATATGTTTTCAAAAGTTTTCTTCACATCAAATAAAGAGGGTTAGCAAAACGATTCGCTGAAGTGACAGCTTGGCTTTGGATTGATACTATATTCGACATGATTTGAAGTAAGAAGTCAGAGTTAGTAAGAAGTAAGACGAGCGAGCGTGTGATGATAAACATTTATAGGTGTCAAAACAGAAATTCAAATCTTACAATTTGCACAAATTTATGTTTACAACCATCAAGTTAAACAGAACCAAGATTCAAACAAAATTAAGTGCTAATGCCAACAAATACATACCAGTAAGTAAACAATTAGATAACATATGGAGCAAGCAGGCTCTTCTCGCTAACTTCTTCGAGGAACCAGTATAAACTGGCCAAATGGAATTTCACCATGTAACAGCGTATTCTGTACGAGTCTCGCAAAAAGAGAGGACACCACAACTACTGTGTTTTATTATGGTTTTATATTCACTGAATGTGTCGTGTTGTGCTTGAGGCTGTGTTCATGATGACCGGATAAAATTAGCTTTGTTTGGCAGCACATAACGAGATTTAAGCCCAGTCATCATTGTGTTCAACAAAACAAAAAACTGAACACATGCAAACGTATCTCGGAGCAGTGGTGGTATAAGTACATTAGTTGAATACCAAAATCCTCGTTTTCTTAAGCATTAAAACTGTAGAGACAAAACACGTTTAAATTTGCAAAAAGCACAGGGAAAAGCTTAACGGATAACACCATCATCCACTGAAACTTGCGTAAAGAGGCACCATTTGAAAAACAGTGCAACAGTACACAAAATACTACCTTGGTACAAGACAAACAGAGTCAAAGAGAAGATCCTGGAGCTCCCTGACATACCTCCAAAGTGCTGATAAACACATCCCAAACACATGCGCAGTGGTCGTCAGTTAAAGAAATTGGATATTTAGATACGTATATGCACCTTCGGTAAACATTGGTTTGTGCTTCACAAGGAAAATGATTGGATAATCAATCTATCGAAACAAACAAAACCATACGTCATATCGAACTAATTTCATGGTTCGAGTTACGTTATTAGGAGTGTATTAATTATTTTTTGTCACCAAATTCCATGAGAAAAAGAAACTTATCTCCATGCCCATAAAAGAATTCATATATTTATTTAGCAAAATTCAAACAAGTTTACTTCCATGATATCCATTTAAAAGAAAGAAGAAAGCACAAGCAAAACTCTAGAAACAATCCTTATCTTTGCTACCATAACGTTCAAATCTTTGAATGATTGATCTCATTGCTTTCTCCTGACCAAACTGAATAACATTTACACCTTGTAGCGTTGTTCAAGCGGGACATTTACCGTTGTAGGTTACAGTAAAAACCTGCCAATAAGAAACTGACTTATAAGAAACCACAGGCTGATTTTGGCAAAAATTTACAAATTATTTTTGAAAATTGATTAAAATTGTTAATTTAATTGACAGAAATCCTTTCAGATAATAGCGAAGCATTGCTATGACTTTTCCATCACATTATTGGCAGGCAGCATACATCTGCCAAACTCTATGAAACTTGCCAAATATTAAGAAACTGGACAGGCTGGTTTTTAAAAACCTGTTTTTCATTGGCGGGTTCTTACCGTACTGAAATAAAATGAATTGCAAGCTCTGTTTTTAAAGTTTTTGCAAAGATTATTTTTCATTTAGGCTCTTTCATATCGCAAAAACCAAGAAAGTTAGTCTCTTCAACTTCCATGTTTTTCACGATACGAATAAGTCTCAATGAACAGATATGAACGAAGACATTTAGATTAATCTGGAAAAATAATTATTTTAACAACTTCAAAAACAGAGCGTGAAATTCATTTTATTCCAGCTACGTCTAGGTCCCACTCGAAACATGACATTTAGTTAGAATAAAACAACGACATCAATGCCACAAGGTGTTAGTGTCATTCAATTTGTTTAGAATAAAACAATGATATCAACTATTCAAATATTTGAATGCTATATGCTATCTTTACTTCAATAATACTTACTCCTCACAAATGCCGCTTATTTTCCTCGATACTCCTGAACCAAATGTTCAGTTAATACATCAGGATTAAAAGTTCGTGAGAATGTGGCCTCTTTCTCTGTCATTTATAGCAGACAGCAAAAAGTTGGTTGATGATACAATACAATGCAAGTTCGCTCTGTCTCGTTTCCGAAGCACGTCCTTAGATTGGAAATATTGTTTGTTTTTTTTGTGAATTTATTAGGTAAAATTTAATTAGCTTAAAATCTTTAATTAACAATTCCTTATTTTCTGTTTGTGAATAGAAAGTCAATAAAATTCAATATTCCTTTGAAAATTTATGCTAAAAAGCGTTGAGAGGAATTCAATCAAATATCAAATCAATCAAAGTCTGCAAATTAATGAGATTAATCAAAATTGGCCAATCGATCGTAATTTAATTTTTCCCATAAAGAAGTGCCAAACTTTGGAGCAGTTTGAATCAATTGCCGGTGATGCAGCTTTGACAAAATTATTTAGGGGCTGGGGGCTGCATTGAGATTATGTTATCTAAATTATCATTTAAATTATCAAGACAATATATTTTTATGAACCTCCTAGAGCCCCCTCCCCCCCCCACTCCCTTGCAAAATACGATAACTAACTTTAGGTGCATTTAAAATTGTGTTCGTGTTGATACAGGTATTAGTTTATTTTATTACGGCCCCTGTAAATAAGTATTAGTTGCTATGTGTAAATATGAGAAAACGAATGAACGATTTCATAAAATTTGGCACGTGGAAACGTTTTCCCATACTGCTTTACATTAGGCTACCTAATATGCAATAAATAGATATAATCCCAACTGATTACATGAATGCTTTCGTCAAATAACGCACAGAATTTAGGAGAAAACCTCTTCCGACGTAATTTTTTGCGAGATCCGCCATTTGCAAAATAATAGGTCCTTAAAATCTTGAGAGTTCATTTAAAATCTCAAATGATGATGCTAAACGTTAGCCTGCTTTGCTTCTAAATAACTAAAATCAACTGGAGACGCCGACGTTTATGTCAAAATTTTTTTTAAATATTTTAAAAAGTCACCTGAAGTAATTAAATTTTACCAACAGCAGGAGACGGTGATCTTCTTGTTCCAAGTCCAAGAAGGGATTGCCTCTGAAAAAATAAAGTGATGAACTTAAAAGAAATTTTTATTAAATTAATTTTCTTGCAATAACAAAAACAATTCCTGGGCCGGGGATAACCAGTTTTATCCAGCTTTCTGGCGGGGAACTCAGTTTTTGCCGGGGAATTGTTTGAAACAGTCCGAGGACAAACTTTCGACTCTTTTTCCACCGGGAAAACGCCAGGGCACTTGACGGGGGTGTGTTTATAAAATCCGTTAACTCTGCTATTAATTCAGATAAAATATCATTATTAGGTTAATAACAAAATAATCTTTCGCAGCTATTTTAAAAGGATATTTTAGTTTCTTTGGGTGTCTTCCTCCTTTCAAATTTCCTCCTCCTTCGAGTATGTCGGCTTTACAACTACTTTATGTTGGGCATCACCTTTTTAGCCTCGACTTTCTTGGGCTACGAGGCCAATAACTTGAATGGGTTATAATGAGCCTCATTTACTACTGTTTCTGCCAACTTGTAACTCTTTGCCAATGCACCAAATGTTTGCATGGTTAAAAAAATGTTTACAGTCCATCAAAAATTTTACAAACACGATAGTTCAAAATGACTTTGAATAATTTTATATAATTTAAGAATTCAGCGGCGCATCCCCTTCTTTTCCTCTCCTCGATTTTGTTTTGAGTGTTATCATGTAGTAAACAACACGTTTTTTTATGAGAAACTTTTTATAAGAAGCTCACTGGTGAAACCCAAGAAAATTTAAGAAACTTTTACAAGTGAATGAAAAATTGCTAAGAAATTTTTGAAATTTTTAGTAAAGATTACATAATGATTGATTCAGTGAAGTCGTTTTATCCTGTAAAATAAATACCCAGTTTTTGTAACGTTTCTGATGAAAAAAAAATGCATAGTAAAAAAGCGCAATTTTTCATATACAATTAAGAAACTTTTACTGGTGAAAATGGTCCAGAATGGTCCAAAATTAAGGAATTTTCACAAGGGGAGCCTTAGCCAGGTTTCTTATAAAAAAAAGTGTACAATGTCCTTGCTGTAATACTATTGCAAGTGTTATTCATAATGAGAACTCGATTACCACGTGTTTTCTTATAGTTGCGTGGTGAATGGCACAGTAAGGTGCAATCTTTTTTGTGTATAGCTACTTCCTCTCTAAAAACAATCGACAAAATCTTTATTGACAACAGATATTTTCCATTAATTGCCAATATTGCAAAATTAATATCCAAGAAATGAACGCCAGATGTCGAGATTTGAAGATTTTACTCGACTTATTTGCACTTTCTTGAAGCACCAAATTGAATTTAAGTTAATGGTTACACGGTTTCCCAAACATTTCAATAAAAAGATATATAAGTTTCCTGTTTAAAAAAAATATCAACCTGCAATATTGGATAAGCAATTTCTTACTTAAATAACGCATATCTGTGAAACAGATTCATTAAACAACTTATCAATAAAACCAATTTCCTTTAAAAACTTGTTACAATTCCATTATTACATTGCACATGCTGTGACTATGGTCTTAGAAACAGGCATCCTTTCATGACAACAGAAAATGTTTAAATATGATCTCCTTCAAATTTAAACTTCCTTTGGAAAATGTTAATACGTTATGATGTTGTAACTGTTAAAATTAATTTAATTGCCCTCCAGATCACAGTGCATCCCTAAAAATAAAAAGAACAAGCTGCGTTGCATCATTCACCGAGTCAGCTATTCGTATTCAGTGAGTCAGTTGTTTCTAACTGAGGGCTAAACTACATGCACAATACAAGTAGAGAACCTTATACCGAGATGACAGGAATCTTGAGATGAGTTTTAACACGCCAACGTTCAAATGCATTAAAAGTAAATCCCAAGTGGTGTTTACACGATCAAGGGCGGGCTTGATGCAGTGGCGTAGTGAGCCCTACTGGTACCGGGGGGGGGGGGGGGGCAAACGGAATTGTGGCCCCCCCCCTATATGGGGGGTATCCTAGGGGTTTCTATTTCAGTATTCCGTGTGAATTGTTAGCTTTTTCCGTTTTTCGTGCTTTGAATTAAGCAATTTCCTTATCCGTGTTATTTTAACTTTGATTACCGCCTATTTCCCTGTTCCGTAAAATATAGGACACCCTCACCTATATTTCCATTAACAAAAACACAAAATTATTTTAGCAATTTTAATTTGAATGTAAATAAATGTAACATACATCCCAGTATGCAGTAAGGACCTCTTAGGATCTCTTCTTAGCAACATCTCCTCTTGGTAACATTGGAAACACATATTCATAGCCTACAGCCTACGCATGGCCTCAAAGTTCCTCCCAAAAATCTTTTACAAAGGAGAGTCTGCGCGCAGGCCACATTTTCAACGATTTTCAATGCGATAGGGTAAAGATATATACTGTTTTTTTTCCTAAGAAACACAATTGTTAGAAATATTAGATAGAAACTATAACCGAGTTCGTCGAAAAGCTAAGACATTCAGATATTAACAATTAAAGATTTTGACGAAAAGTTAAGATATTCAGACGGGGATTCAGACAGAGATTTAGGTTTTAAGAAACCACAAGATACGTAAAGTCTTCAATTTGTCATAGTTATTACAGCAAAAACCCAATAAGAACCTTATGTTTAGAAGGTGAGCCTTACAAAGGTTCTTAATTTTGGGGCACTTAAAACTTCAAAATGCTCGAGTGACGGGGGTCAGGTTAGTCTATTCCCAAGGTGCATAAACTATGTTATTTTAACTCCGATTGACGTAAAATCTTTTTTCCTGCCTGACTGCCCGACTGCCCAGACCCCTTGCTGCAGGCACTTCCACAAGGCAACTTTATTCGCGTAAAGCGATTGATTTCGAAATTACGCATGCGAATGCACCCTCGGGTATTTTCTACACAGGAGCTGTTCGTTTCAGCGAAATTGGGTATCGATTGCCTCCTATACATGTTCGCGGCGATTGGAAGCGAAGACCAATCAGTGCACGGTTCAGTTCCACAACAATAAAATTGAAGGCATTAGATGGCAACACTACCGTGCTGCTATCGCTGTCGCTAATAAAAATCAAATGAGCTCTCTGGCAATGCAAAATTGACCACTTCGCGTGAACAAAATCGACCAGTGGAAAACCACCTGAAGAAACTTGAATATTCAATACTAAAATTCTGAATAAGCTAAGAAGCATTCACTTCTAGCGTCTAGCCATAGTTTTTTGGAGGAAGGTATTAGATGGCAACACCACCGTGCTGGTGTCGCTGTCGCTAATAAAAATTAAATGAGCTCTCTGGCGATGCAAAATTGACTACTTCGCGCGAGCAAAGTCGACCAGTGAAAGAAACATTCACTTCTAGCGTCTAGACATGTTTTTTAAAGAAAAAAAGAGTGTAACAGTGAACAAGCTATACAAGCATAACTATGAGAGTTAAAACATAAGGAGTTTAAAACTAAACAAAAACCACAGCAATAACGATCGAGGCAATGAGAAGATTACACCAGATCAGTTCCAGTTTCGCTTGAGGATTAACAGATAAAACAGAGATGATTAATCTCAACTGTTAAGCAGATATTTAATCCCTTCAAACATTGTGCTCCAGATAATACAAAGTTTTAAAATACTGCAAAATCGAAATATCACATTAAGAAATTAGTCAACCAAGATAAGGGATCAAAGAAATCCATGAAATAAATACTCGTTTACATACATTATTCCAAAATCAAAGCAAACTTCACAAAATCACAATTTTTGACAATGAAATTTATATTTTATATTTTATATTTAAACGATATAGTGGCCTAGCATAGTTAAGTCGCTGTGACTCGAAGCCAAGCTCTCTCTAAGAGCACGGTTTTGAGACAGGTTAATTAGAATTATTTTTAGTCTATTTTAAAAGATTATTTTTAAGCCCAATTCAAGACAATCCTATTCTCCATCGTAAGATGAGGAAGATTTGAACTGAAGCATGTTTTTGGCTGGAGCAAGGTTAAAAATGTTTCTGGACTCTATGCTAAAACCATTTACTTCTAATAAACAGACAAATCTTATGCAAGTTTTACTTTGCAGGGGGTACCAAGACAAACCAACTTAATTTAAAAAGATAACTTACGTTAAAATATTTGAAATTAATTTAAAGTTCGGTCGGAATTTGCCTCCTTAAATTATAAAGTTTTTCGTTGCTTATCGATAAGCCATATAGCTATTACCGGGGTGGAAAGGTTAACTATTGAATGCAATTAAATGCTTGACTGTCGAAAGAAAGCATTGTGTTTTTCATTAGACAAACCAGGTTACAACAACAAGCTACTCCCTACTTTACCCAACCCGCCTGATCCACCTGACCCGGCCAAGCTTCTCAAACAGAAACTTGCATATGATATTATTGCAGATAAATTCTGAATATCTCAAATATGTCAAAATTTCTGTCGAAATGTAACTGAAGAAAGCAATTATAGAATGTTTGATACAATTCTCCAATAATAAAACAAAATATTGTATAGAAGTGACACAGGTCAGTGAAGCTTAAACATCAAACTCGTTGCTCGGATTTTAAGTGCCCTCCCTGGAAAAGCGAATTTTAAATCGTTTTGGTGCATAGAGTTTTAAAGCCAATATTAAACAATTATAAATGACCATATAACACCTGAACCGGCCAAAATATAAATGCAGTGATATTGATCTTGAAAATAAGGTAGGGCGACATAGAGGTATAGAAGCAAGAGACAACAAATACAAAATATGTAACCTAGACAGGGTTGAGGATGATTTGATTTTTTATGTGAATTCCCAGCATACATAACGCAAAGACAAGTGCTCTATGAAGAAGCTGATATGAATATGAACGATCCTTAATAAAGCATGTTTTAAAGAACTAATGCAAAGTAATGAGTCCTCCAGTGTCATCGAAGCCATTTCAGATTTCCTTAAACCAGCTAATGATATTCGCAAACATGGTACAAGTGCCCCGAATATTCTACGTTACTCCTTGTTCTTGTTATAAATAACAAATAAGTTTAGTTAGTGTTTTCCCCTTAGTGGTAACTTTTATTTCTTTGTTGTAACAGCCATATATATTGCAGCGTTTGATGCAACGAGGCCTACTTGTGTGAACATGCCTCAAGATTGTGTTTACACGAGTCTCATGTTGACACATACCCTGGGTGCCTGACTTGCAAAGGTCAAAATAAAAATCATGCAGACACAAAATGTCATGCCGACACGGCAAATCAACTTCATGTCGACATAAAATGTAAACTTCGTGACGACATAAATGTAAAAATCTTATCTCGGCATAGAAAATTAACTTTGTGCCGACACAAATAAAAACCATGCAGACACAAAATGTCATGCCGACACGGCAAATCAATTTCATGTCTACATAAAATGTAAACTTCGTGACGACATAAATGTAAAAATTTCATCTCCGAATAGAAAATTAACTTTGTGCCGACACAAATAAAAATCATGCAGACACAAAACTTCATGACGGCATGAAGAAGCGACATGAAACGTCTCTACGAATATACAAAACAATTCGTTTTAAGCCAGATAAAGCTGTGAAAGTTCTAATGTTTCAAACGTGTTAATGTATCAATATCAATAACAACAAATATCAACTTACCGACGGTGACATCTTTATTCTTCCACGTGCGTCAAAATTAAGACTACCATAAATTAGCAAAGCCAGATCCCTTCTTCCAGCGTCCATTGCAATACTAAGTGCCGTGCTGCCATCCTAGAAAACAATTAACGAATCAGTACCTTTTTTCATAAACTTGAATTTACAATCGTAAGGCTTTGGTAAGGCACGGTTGAACAATTTTGATAATGCAATAAGACATTCTAATGCAATTTTGAGCAACGTTAAGTGACATGTTTGCAGAGAAGAAATACTGACAGCATTTATCATTCATTCCAGAAATCTTCAGTTTAACCTTCCAATTGTAGAATTTAATTCAAAGAAAAACGATCTGTATTTATTATCCTAAAACTGTGACACATTGCACTTCACGTTTATTGCCAGCAAGCATGGACTAGTGGTTAAGGCGCCGGACTCATGATCGCAGGGTCGTGGGTTCGAATCCCACCAATGTCATACTTGCTGCGAAAGTGTGAGGAGAGCTGCTAACTCTCTGTAATTCCAGGC
>JAYJMH010013667.1:0-47775 GCA_036873815.1 Phacellophora camtschatica | reverse complement strand
AAATAAATAAATAAATAAATAAATAAATAAATAAATAAATAAATAAATAAATAAATAAATAAATAAATAAATAAATAGATAGATAGATAGATAAATAAATAAATAAATAAAAAATAGTTTAACATATAAGATTCATAAGTAAATAAATAATGCATTCATACAAAAATAAATAAAGTGAATTAACAAATCAAGTGCTAATTGTGCTATTAAATTATTAGGACTCCTCATATTTTTAAGTAAATAATTAAAGTCTTGATTTCTTGGCAAAAACTTCTAAAAATTATTAAATTATAGTGTTTTTCATTACGTTTCAATCTTAATCCATGCTGTATAGATGTTGAATATTAAGCACAATGCCCCACTACATATAGTCATTTGAATATGGAATAGTTTACAATCCAATTATTTATACCATTTTACGATACTAAAAATGTTATTTCTTTCGTTGCAGAAAACTCAAAATTAAATTCAGAAACACCAACAGTGAAAGCACGTCGAGACATACCATCAAGAAATGCAATAAAAACAATTATTGACTACATAGAAGATGACGGCTCTGGTGGAATGGAGACTGACGAATCAGGTGCTGAAGACGAAGAAGAGGCTACAAAAGCAAAAGAGACAGCAAAATATCTTGCAGTGTCAACGCTGACTTCTAAGCAAGAGAAATCTGAAGAGAAAAGGGGAATAATTCAAGCAGCTAGAAATAAAGAATATCAAGACATTTCAAATTTTCAAAATGATCTTGAAGATCCAGACGAGATAAAGTCGGAAATTGATGCGTCAGAATTCCAGTCGGAAAATCCCCAGAAAAGAGAAGGTACTTCGGAAAATGACCATGAAGAATTTCGGGACGCTAGAACAAACATAGCAAAGCCAAATTTGAATTTGTATAATGGAACTGATGAGTTTGATAGTACATTTGAAGCAAAAAATAAAGACAGGCTTGGGCTAGAAGACATTAACGACATCGGAGAAGCGCATATTTCCGGACCATCGGCTTATTACACGATGGAAAAACAACCAGAAATGGAGAAATCAGGAACATACCGGTCTGAAATTGAAGACCCGGAAAATAGTGACACGCAAATTACTGATGCTAACTCAATGTTGAATGACAAAAAGCAGGGAGATAAGAAATTATCAAATGTTCCTATGGAGACGGAGAAAAGTCAAGCTCAGGCAAATGTATTCGTGGATGAAAATGGAATAAAAAAAACCGACACGCAACGAGGAACCGACACGACACGCAACCCGCAACCAGAAACTGGTACAGAAGAGGCACCATTGCAGGTAAATCACGAAAAGCTCATATCGGACGTGATGCAAAATGTTAACGAGAACCCGAAAATTGAGTCAAACTTATCACAAAAAAGCAAACAGCCCCTTGTTGACGGTAAACAGCCTCATACGGATGGCGAAATACAAGTGATAAAACGTATGAATACGAGACGACTAACTGATCCAAAAATAAATACAATTGATAAAGTTGCACAAAGTAAAAGCAAGTTAGAAGAAGGTCATCTTGAAGGTGGAGAGAAGAGTGCTCTTGTCAATGAAGAAGAAGAAGAAGAAGATGGGGCCAAGAAAAGTCCAAGGTTAAAGCCTGGAGGTCAGGAGTCAAAAGATCAACGAAATGAAAAGAAAGCGGATGAAATAAATGATGAGACATTCAACAAGATGAAGTCAGCGATCAAGCAACAAAATCAATTGAATATACACAACAAAACATGGGACGCAGAAGTAAACACGCTCTTTCCAGGAAATGAAAATAGACGCTTCATTAAGTATGATTCAGGAGAAGAATTGCCACAAGAAAATCAGAAGCATGAAGGAAACAAAAAAACTTCCTCAAAATTGCTTCAAAAAGTGGTAACAGAGCCTGTAAGTTTAAAAAGCGATGAAGGAAGTGGAATGGACGTCAATGATGATGACGATGAATGGAAAACGACGCCAAGCGCAATAAGTAAAAAAACGACTGCCAAAGAAACCGCCACAACGAATGGACCGAGCAAGTCTACAAAACGACAATGCCTCGGGATTAATATGGATGGATGTGTAGGTCCGGAAACTGTAACATTAAACTTTCCGATTGATGGACAAGGTGAATACGGTGTTCAGATAAATGAAGCTGGACGGTTTCCGAACATAGCTTATCCACCTGGCAACTTAAATTATCAGCCACCCGGATATCAAGCATCTTCTCAGTCCAGTTATCCAGCCAATTTGCGACAATTTCCGGGAATATTTCCTTCAGCACCAATGAATATACAACAGCAAGGTAATATTGTTCAACCGGCCTATGAATCAAACAGACTTGCGCCTGTAAACTTCCCCGGAACCTATCCAGGTCATTTTCCAAGTAATATTCCAAATGTGCCTCAATCAAGGCCACCAATCAAACAAATTCCCCCTCAAGTACCAAACAACAAACCTACTCCGGTGAACAAAGGTGGAAATTATTCAAAGAAGAAGAAGAAGACAAAAAAATGCCCAAATTGCGGAAAATCAAAAAAGACAACACCGAAGCCTAAGAAAACAACCAAATGTCCGAACTGTGGAAAGTCAAAGAAAGTAAAAGGATCCGGAGGGAAGACCATTCCGTTGAAAGGAAAATCGCCGAAAGTCGTCAAAAACAAAAGAACAACAACAACTACGGCAACACCGAAAATACTAACAACAGGGTAAGCTGCAGCCTCAGATTTAAATTAAAAGATTTTGGATACATGCTTTAAGGATGGACTTGATTAAACCCTGCGTTATTTAACATATTTGTTGTCAGTTCGGTCAAAAGAGACTCGTAATCAAGTGCCGTGATAATGCTATTAAGCCCTGGGGAGGGAGGGGGGACATATCCAAAAGGGAGGGGGGGCTTATTCAAAATTCGACCTTTGATAGAGGGGCTTATTCAAAAAGGGGGACATATCCAAAAGTAAGCTTCCCTGAGAGTATTATATAAAAAAGATGCAGAGTATTACCTAAAAATAGTATTATCTGTTTTGGCAAAAAAGGGAGGCTTATTCGAGTGGAGGGCTTATTCAAAAAATTAACATTAAGAGGGGGGGCTTATTCAAGGGAGGGAGGCTTAATCGAATTATTACGGTATGAGTCTTTATTGGCGAAGTGACGTCACATCTGTCAAAAAACACAGGAAAACAAGGAGTCGAGCAACGAGTCTGCTGAAAAGATTCATTGAACCACTAATATGAGAAAGATTGATGATCTCTTGTACGACTGAACTGAGAAATTTTTTTAATACCAAGTTTCAGGGCGGGAGCCATTTACGAGAAGGAAATTACGAAGGCCACGGTATTGAAAAGTTGCAATTTAAATATTTTTCAGTAAACTTTACATTAGAAATTTTCTCAGAAAATTTTACAAAAGGTCGTTTATTTTTCTCTTACCCAAGTGATCTATTTTACTCTTAGCCTCTCTTCAAACTAAATAAATAATCGAATTTAACAATTATTTTTTTCCCATAATTTACATAAATCTTGGCCATTAAATTTGCGCAGACATTTATGTTATCAAAAAGTGAATTAAATATTTTCTCAGTTCAATTTTACAAAAGATTAGCCATTTTTTTAGCCACACCAAGTAGAAAATCTAATTCAATGATTATTTCCTTTCATAATTTAGTTTAATTTCAACAATTAAATTTTCACAACCATTTATTGTTATTGATAACAATCGTTATTGTTAGGCAACCAATCACATTAAAAAAGAATGCTTTAGGTTACTTCCTTGTTGTACGCTTTTCAGAATGTATATAATTCTGATGAAGCTTTGGGATAAAATAATATGCTCTGCTTTACCTCAAACGACACACCTTTAGTTAAATTCAATAGACAATTGCGCTAAAGATGTCAGAAGTGGTATTATGACCAAGATACAATGCGTTCTATTATCGAAACAGCAGCTAATTCAATCGGTATTCAATAATCGAGGGCATTGCATCTTTGCCTAAATACCCCTTCGGCCATCTTTAGCGGAATTTTCTATTGATACCAATTGAATTAATTAACATAATTAAAATGTTAAATCTATCGATTGCTTTCTCGCGTCAAACTTGAGTGATTCTCGACTCTAATTTGATGTTCTGTAAGATTAAGGTAGCTAAATTAATTAGATCTTCATTTAATCAAAGACGAATTTATTATCATTTGAATGTGATTCTACAAAAGTGGGACGTTTGAGGTAGGCCTGAAGCTACAAAAAAAATTAATGTTGTTGATTGAAATCGTAACTATTTAAATCGCAACCCAATCGTAATCGTAATCGTAATCGCAATTAATCGTAATCATAATCCAATCGTAATCGTAATCGTAATTAATCATAATAGTAACTATTTAAATCGTAATCGTAATCGTAATCGTAATCGTAATCGTAATCGTAATCGTAATCGTAATCGTAATTAATCGTAATCGTAATTAATCGTAATCGTAACTATTTAAATCGTAATCCAATTTGGTCTATATTTGAATGTGCTCATTTCCTCGTTTAGCCAACAAACTACAATAAAGCAACGACCACCACAAGTGACCCAAAGCATGAGCGGGATCATCAACGCACCCAAAGTACCGAAAGTAGGCCAAAATCAAAATCAGATTGGAATAAATCATGGCGGAAAATACCAAAACAACAACGCGGCGTCAGCAAACTCTGGAAAAGGACGACCTGTGGACACTGCAAACCAGCCAGCTGGTTTAATGCCAAATGTAAGTCTAAATCAAAATCAAATCGGACCAAACCATGGCGGAAAACAACAAAGCAACACCGGAATTTTGGCAAACTCTGGAAATGTACGACCTCCAAATGCAACAAAACAGACAGTTGGGTCAAATAACTCAGGACCAGTCCAAGGACAACCTGTAAACATAACAAAGCAGCCATTTAGTTCAAATAACTCCAGAGGAGGTAATTCTCCCGGCTCAGCCAAAATCACAGTTTCAAACGTACTTTACACGATGTCTCCTACAACTGGTTATATTCCTTCTACCACCATTCCTTATTATAGCAATACGAAACAAGCGCCAACAGCTTCGGTGCCACATGATGAAGTAGATGAGGAAACAGAAGGATCGGGAAGTGGGGTTAAAACGACGACACAACCAAGCTCAGAAGCACCTACTACATTCGACCAAGGAGGATTGCAAACACATTATGCAAGTACGCCTTTAGCAACATCCATCCATAAAGGTGGTAAGAAAAAGAAGAAGCAACGAAAAACTCCATACACAAATAGAGATGCTGGAGTTTTTACAACATCTCCTTCAACTCCCACAACAAGGCCAACATACGGGGGACAACAGCAACAACAAAACGGTCCACAGGTGATAATCAATAATGTTATTTCTCAGAAAAAATAAAAAGTAAATTTGTTATAATTGATTCATTTCATGTAATCTTTGATTTGGTGTCATTAAGTGTAAAGGGAAATTTAGACAACGTGACACATAAAATGTGATTTTCAAATTTCGTATTACTGTAGGTAAATCTACCAAGATATTTTATATCACAGGTTAAAGGAAACGCAATGTCTGTTCTCATACTTGTACCTATTCTGCCTACTTCAAGATTTCACCTATATTTTTCCTTCTTTATACTGCCTTGATTTTATAATTTTTAATGAAAGTTTTACCTCAAACGAAGCAGCCTTACTTTAAGATAAAAACAAAAATTGCAGAAAAAGACAGATATGAGAAGAAACACTATCCCTCCAACCCATGTGTAAACCAAAATAGGCTAAATTTGATGAATGCTATATGCAATTAAGTCACCAACAAAATTTTTTCTACAAAATATCAGTAGTTTTTTTTTCTTCAAAGGCAATATTTATGATAACCAAAATATTCGCATAACAAAAGTCTTTAAATACACTAAGAAATAATTGTTCGCGCTGTATTTATTAAATCTTTGTCTTTTTGTAGGTAAATACAGTACAATCAACGATACCTCAAGTCTCAATGCCAGACGTTTACACCACATTTACCCCGACAATGGGTAAAACAACAACAAAAACAACAAAGAAGAGGATAAGGCACAAAACGACAACACCAGCAATACCATCAACAACAAAAAACATTCCAACTACCATTCCGGCAACAACACAAACTATTCCAAGAACAATTCCAGCAACAACACAAACGATTCCAAGTACCATTCCAGCAACAACACGAATTATTCCAAGTACAATTCCAGCAACAACGCAACCACAAACAACTGTTCAAACAAAACCAACCATTGCACATAGAAAAATACAAGCAGGTGCTGTGAATACTGCAAGACCCTATTCAAAGGTAGAAATGACTTTTATTAATTGTACGTTTGGGATGCCTTGTCCTCCTCTGAAGAGTCACAAGAAGAAAAAGCATCACAAGAAAAAGAAAGGAAAAGCCACGCGACCCCCAAGACCTATAGTATCCATCGAAACAACACCGATACCCCCTGAGCAAGCCACGCACCCATTCCCCACAGAAACTACGCAACCAGTGCAAACTGCCTCTTTCCCGACAGAATCAGTTAGTCCTTCAGTTACCATACCAGACATTGGAACACCTTTTACAGTACCCCGTCTACCCAATGTAGAGGAGCAGGAAGAAGAGACATACGGCACTGAAGGATACCCACAAAAACCTCTTCAAAAACCTAAACTTCTACCACCACCTCCACCCCAAATTCCACCAAAGCAGCCACAGCAACCATTACCTTCAGTTCAACCTGATACAAATGGTGCATCGCAACCTCTTCCTTCAAGTCTACCAGTCCCAGGAGTAACTTTCAAAAAGCCCACACCAGGGCCATCAAAAACACAAAAAACAACAGCATGTAATACATTTAGAACTTGCCATGGTGTGAGTTGTCAATTATGTCCTTGTATTAGTTGCATACCAGTTAGTACTATTATCTGTCCATCAATGAGTTGTGCAATTTGCCCAGGGGTTGGGTGTATACCAGCAGTGCCTGTTGTACCGATGATGCCAGTGTCAACACTTCTTCAAGCAAATGCAAGTAAATTTCCATCTGAAGGAGTTAAAATTGAACAAAGAGTCGAGACGCTGTCTCCAGCAAGCCAACCATCCGTAGAACTTCATCCTCCCCAACAGATTCAATCGCCACAACGAGAAAACGAGCGGCCGGATACACAACTACCTCCTGAAATGAAACCAACTTTGGAAAAGATACCACCCTTACAAGATAGTTATGAAGAAATTACCACGGAACGACCAACGCAGAACCTGTACCAACAGGAAGGAGACATTTCCAAGCAACAAGAAGAGAAGGAAAAGGACCATCAAAAACAACAACAACAACAGTATCAATCTTTCCAAAACACTCAACAACGACCGAGCAGCAATAAGCAAAAGGAAAGCCTTCACAAACAACAACATCAATTTAATCAGCAAAGGAAAAGGCCTAAAATGCAAAAGCAGAAGCTTACATATCAGAAACAAAGCCAAAAAGCACCCCAGAAAACTGAAAAAGACAGTCACAGCAAAGAACAACAAGAACCAAGCAGTGACAGGCAGCAGCAAAAAAATGAGAACGAAAGGCAACAACAATCATCAGGTGGTATACAGCAAGAAATTAAACAACCACAACAGCAAATGAATGAAACATTCAGCCAAAACCAAAACCAGAATATGCAATCGAGACCGGCGTCTCAGCAACAGCAACCTGCTCATATGCAGCAGCAACAGCCTGTTGCCACACAGCAGCAGCCTGGCTCGGTTTACAACGGGCAAAATAAATCTGAAGCAAATTCTACCTTAGCTTCAGGGGAAAAAAGCAACTGGCAAAATTACCTAGCTTTGCAATCAACGCAGCAAAAAGTGGGTAATCCACAGCATTACATGCAAAGTAATCTTTCATTGAAGCATAGGAAAAAGCATCGTCAAAAGAAAAGAAAATATCCGTTCATTAAGAAATACAAAAAAATACCAAAACAACCTAATCGTAATTTACAGCAAGAAAATAATCAACTCCAAGTAAATGACCAAGAAAGCAACTACAACCACTCAACCGGAGCAACTCAACAGAATAGGACAGAAGCTTCATACACACCGCCAACTAGAGCACCAACAACCATGGCAAATGAACGATCTCAAACATCAATGTTCAGATTCACCAAAACGCCATTGACGACATTAACTCCGGACGAAAAGAGCATTACACCGACGGAAGGCTACATGAAAGGCTCTGTCAATGGCCCATTAACAAGGCCCACTGTAGGAAAGCTTCCGCGCCCTGGTCAATTCGTGGAAAACAATAAACCTTCTCCTTCAACAACTTCAGAAATGCAGGGCAGCCAAGAGGAGATGCCAATGTTGAATGAGGTCGACTACAAAAAACCCGACCAGACATTCAATATGACATGGGAGCCCAACAAAACAGAGTCTAATAATACGAAGCCAACAGAAGGACCTTCCACGACAGGACCTCCACCAGCTCCTACAATGCAGCCGACATTTACTCGTATCCCTGACTTTCCTGTCGTCTTGACAACTCCACGTATACCTGACAAAAACAACACAGATGAAGAAGAAGATAGTTCTACAGAGCCTCCCTTCGAGGAAAATCTCTCCAAACCTCAATATAAACCAACAACGTCACCAACTTCAGGGGTTAAAAACGTGCCCGCGTTGAGTACTAAAAAGCCTGCACGTTACGATGCCTCATCGGTGAATTTGGAATCGAAACCGGAAAGCAAGATTTCACCGGGACCAAGAATCACACATCCAATCCAAGAAAAATTCTCTCAGTCCTCATCTCCACAATCCAGCATCAAAACTTCGTCAAAGACCACCCAGTATATAAAAGAATCACCCACGGCCACTATGAGCAGAGCTTCTCATCCAACAAACCCAGAAACGTCAAGAGCATCTATGACATCCAACAGACTGTATACGCCAACAGAAAGACAAGGTACAGTATCAAGCATGCAGTCAAAATTACAAGATAAAATAAATGCAAATGAAAATGAAAATATGTATGAAGAAATGCAAAATCCAACAGACAAGCAACCAAGCTCGTACGGGACAAGTTTTGGGACAACTACAACGGAAAAAGCGGTTGGCCAAATCGAAGCAAATTCCTCTCAAGGGAACAGACCGACTACAAAATATGAAGCGAAGGATAGCACTTATGCACAAAATCAGAGATACCCAGCTTATGACCCAACATCTCCGCAAAGCCAAACTAAAGCAAATTCTTCTCAAGGACTTGGAAACAGACCGACTACAAAATCTGAATGGAAGGATAGCACTTACGCACAAAATCAGAGATACCCAGCTTATGGCCCAACATCTCCGCAAAGCCAAACTGAAGCAAATTTTTCTCAAGGACTTGGAAACAGACCGACTACAAAATCTGAAGGGAAGGATGGCACTTACGTACAAGATCAGAGATACCCAGATTATGGCCCAACATCTCCGCAAAGCCAAACTGAAGCCAAAACAACCCAAAGAATTGGAACTAAACCAACTACAAAATATGAAACGGAAAATAGGACTTATACACAAAATCAAAAATATCCAACAAGCTATCAGCCAACTGCAAGGTACGGAGCGCAGGAAAGAACTGAAGCACAGAAACAGGTCTATCCAGCTTACAATCAACCAGCTACGCAAAGTCAAACCAAAGAAAACATCACCGAAGGACTTGAAAACAAACCGACTGCAAAGTACGAAACTTCACCTGGGAAAAATACCGAAGAACAAACCAGTGTGAGCAGCGAAAGGGAGCAAACAACTGAAAGGGATGAAAACAAATCAGGAGAAGAAAATGAAGCTGACAATAAATTAGAGACGGCAAATGAAATTAAGCCAGGTAATGGTCAAAGATTGTATTTGACATATCCTAAACTAACAGCTCCCGAGAATAGCCTAACTTTTAAGCAACAGACCACGATTCAAAACGTTGCATTAAATACAAAACAACAGTTATATACGACAGGTTTTACAATGAGTCACACAATATTACGATAAGTTGTACGATATTACGATAAGTTTTACGATATTATGATAAGTTGTACGATATTACGATAAGTTTTACGATATTAAGATAAGTTTTACGATATTACGCTAAATTTTACGATATTATGAAAGTTTTACGATTTTAAGATAAGTTTTACGATATTACTATATGTTTTACGATAATCTGATCTTATTCGAAAGTTTATTCTCATTTATTTTAATTTAGTTTATTTTCATTTTATTGATATCACAGAATTGTAATGCTTACTATGACGTTGAGGTTTTAAATTAAATAATAATAAGATAGTGATGATTATATCAACATATAATTAAAATATTACAATAAATAATTTCCCAGAATATTCGACGAATAAAGAAAACGGCGCAACAACTCTAGTCGCATCCAACAACGTTTCAGACACAACATCGAGTCAAAATGGACAACCTGGAATATTAGTTACGACTCCAAGGGCGACAGAAAAACCAGATATTACGTTATCTGGTGTTCCACAAGGTAAATTTCATTGCTTTACTGTTCATGTCAAACCACTAACAATGAGCACCCATGCACTTCCTAGTACCTATGCACTTCCTTGCGTCAATCCAATCTAGTATCCTATCACCTATGTGACGTAGGTGATATAATACTACTACTATCACGTATTTGCCATTTAAAATAGCTGTGACGTAGTGTAATATTTTGCATGCTGCATGGCGTAAATGCTGAAAACAATGGACGCTAGGAAACAAATCTTCTGAATCCTACAGCGGATGGTTGAATAAAGCAAATTTAAAAATCTAAGTTGGCGCTTGTGAGATGTTTTCTGAATCTAATATTTTTAAAGATGTTTTCTGAATTTAACAAATATTACAGACCTTCGATGTTTAAATGTCAGCAACTACCTATCAAGTTTTGTTTTTTTCAAATCTATAAAAATTTCTAAATTTCAAATCTATAAAAATTTCTAAATTTCAAATCTATTAAAATTTCTAAATTTCTATAATTTCAAATCTATTAAATCTATTAATAAAAAACATAATTCTAACCCTTTCATCCTTGGATTAACTATCCAATTGAGAAACGATGAAAAACATAAATTTCTCCAGAAGTTTGAGCACACATGGAATTTCTTAATGATTTCAAAAGTTTTGACACGAGTTGGTGTTTTGAGTCAAGTATTCCATGGAATAAATAATGAATAAAACAAATTGAATGCCATTGAATAATTTCTTGTGACAAGACGTTTCGGGTCTATTCCCTTTTTCAAGTATTCCCTGGGGCTCAACCCTTAGATTACAATTTAGACTTAAATTACAATAAAAAACTTAGATTACAATTAATCAGGGTGGGACCAGGTTAGTATAAAGTTTTCAATGTATTTATATTTCAGATAAAACACCAGGAAATGAGCCAACAAACGTTCCTAGTTTTAATCCCGACATTACGGTCAGGCCAAAAATGGATCAAGCAGATTTAGCCCCACATCTAAACCAATCTAAAATGCAAGATTTCAAAACGAGCCAAAATACTACGTCATCGCCAATACCGGCCCTAGCAACAAAACAATACAGCCCAACTCAACAAGTAAGAACGACGAACCTTCCTTTGATGTCTACTGTGTTTTCTCGTAACCCCGGAGGGGCATTAAACTCAACGGTAGCTCAGATACATGAAGCAAATTTCACAACTCCTCAGACAACAACACAATCAACAACCGAAAAACCTTTAGAAAATTACCCAACCGTGTTTCCAGGATTAGCTTACCCGACAACTAGGCCATATATAGAAAATGAAACGTTTCCAACGGTAACAGTGCCGGTAACGCAGCAAAATCAGGACAGATATCAGAACGTGGCTGCAACACGATTGCCCCGGATTAATGATAATCAAACAAGCAATGGGAATTATTATTTACCGACACAAAGCGCGCAGAGAACAAACGGATACATAACAGGGTATACGACACCAGCAAGTCTCGTAACGACGACACGCCCAAGCGGAAAATACGGAACGCCGAATGAAACCAGTGCAAAGACAGAACAGAATGATGAAAGCGCAGAAGTGAGAGGACCCAACCAACTAAACGGAGGTGTACCTTACCAAGTATTTAATCCGGCGCAAGACACGATAGACGAACAAGAAGCCGAAGCAGAGAGACTAAGACTGTTGTCAATAACAACCCCTGCACCAGTCACTCACAACCCAGACAGTGATGAAGATATTACGTCACCAGATAACGAAAATAAAGACAATGACGACTGGCATGGGTTGAGGTATGGGCCTCTTGCTTTGCCTCCTGCGTTTCAGAAACCAACTTCAAGACAAGGTATGTTGTGTTTTGCGATATAGATAAACGATGTAATCGTTTATTTATTATTTGGCCAGAGATTCTTCCCACATTTTCAAAGATGCTGTGGATGATCTTTAGTTCTGCTAACTTAATTCTGTTTTTGCTTGAAATTCAAATAAGAGGTTGCAATTACTATGGTTGATACATAGCTTGCCAAATTCCTCCAAATAACTCCTGCTTCTAAAATCTACTAAAAATGCTATATCATGACTTTAAAAAGCCATTAGCATTCGCTTTCCTCGTGTATTCTTTAGTGGCTCAGAGATTACTTTGTAGATTGCAAACGAGGCTTTGTAGGTTTTGGAAAACGAGGCATGAAACTTTATGTTAAAGCAGTTCTAGAAAAACAATATTATCAGAGCAAAAGATCTTCCGTGGCAGCTTTACAAACGTGGGGACATCTTTTGTTTTTAATACAGGGACCGATTTAAAATACTTAGCAAAAATACAACAAAAAAGTGACACTAGTGAAGAACATAGGAGAATTTCGTCAGGTGTCTGGCGATATATTTATATTTTGAGAATCAAGTGATCTCTTGACATTTTTCACCATATACAAAACTTTATGAAAGTTTTGTTAGTGAGACTTCGCATCGACACTCATTCATTCCTTTACAAATATTCATTCTTGTCATAAATCTAACGAAAAATTTCTGTTTCAGGCAAGGAACAAGATCTGTCCAAAGGCCTATCAGATGAAGGAAAGCAAATAGAATACAAAGGTTATCAAACAACTTCAAAACAAAGAGCAGTAAGCGCGTTAAATGTACCAGAGCAATTAACGATTTCCAGCCAATCAGAAGGAGGACAAGCATACGAATCGCAGGGGGCTGAGGGAGATAATAAATTTTCGAGTGATGTTAATCCATTGTATGTGCACGCTGTAACAGCAAAAACCACTACAAAGCAGCCAACAACGAGCAGCAAAATTACTAACAAGAAGGTAAGCACAATACAGTATTACCTCTAATAAATTGCATAGAGTGGTGTTGCCTTGAATAAATTCTTCACCCTGAATGAATCACCTTCTTGTTTACAATAATTTGTATTCATCAAAATGCTAAAAATGTACATAGCTAGCACGGTTTACAAATAACGATACCACAGCACATAGCAACCTCGTGGCCATAGGCTGATCTACACAATCAGACAAATACCATCCCTAGTAAAATAGCGGAGAGACATGGTTCCGTTAGTTGTTTACATTGAAAAAGGAATAATATCCACAGAATATGATCGCGTAAACCAACCTTTACAAGAAACAATTTGCATGTTACAAAGGTAAGAGTTTAAAAATGAAAAGAAATTACAAGATACGACAACCTTACGACGATTGTTCACATGGTTAATACTTGATTAATCGATTAATTGATTACATGGTTAATTGATTAATTGATAGAGACAAATAGCCTAAGATAAAAACGTTTCTTGAAGGTAGACTTCACTGTATCGGTAAAATGGAATGAAGTATCAATGTCTAAATAAGATTACCAATGCAGTTTTAACATTATTCAAAATATTCTTTCGCAGACTTCAAAGTATCCATACAAGGATAGAACTAGAGTACTACCAACAACAAAAATACAGAAAGACACTAGTGTTAAATACACAACAAAAATACCTACAGAAAAACAACCAACTATTACTGAGAAACATGAAGGAACACCGAGCAAGGGAGCAGCAAGAACAAGCAGCACCGCTCTTGAGGGAATAACGGTAAGCAAAAGACCTACAACTGGAAAATCGAAGGAAACATCTGTGCCAGTTTATCAGTCAACAATGTCGAGCACAGGAGAAGAGGAAGAAACATCTGTGCCAGTTTATAAGCCAACCATATCTATAGGAAAAACAAAAGAGAACACTCTACCGGTTTATGAGACAACTACATCTGACACGGGGAAAAATAAGGAAACATCCGCACCAGCTTATCAGACAACAACTTGGAACAAAGAAAACAAGGAACCATCGGCACCAGTTTATAAACCAACTATAACTGTAGGAAAAGTCAAAGAAACCACTCTGCCGGTTTATGAGAAAAGTACATCCAGCACAGAGAAAAATAAGGAAACACCCGTACCAGCTTATCAGACAACAACTTGGAACAAGGAAAACAAGGAACCATCGGCACCAGTTAATCAGACAACTGTATCTAACACAATGAAAGATAAAGAAACATCGGTTCCAATTTATCAGCCAACTACATCTGTAGGAAAAGCCAAAGAGACATCCAAACCAGTTTATCAGACAACAACATCAAATAGAGGAAAATATGAAGAAACATCCATGCCAGTTTATCAGCCAACTATATATGTAGGGAAGGAAAAAGAGACATCAGAACCAGTTTATCAGAAAACAACATCGGACAAAGAAGAGAAAGAGCCGTCGGCACCAGTTTATCAGACAACCACATCTAACACAGGTAAAGATCGAGAAACATCCGTTCCAATTGATCAACCAACTACATCTGTGGGAAAAGCCAAACAGACCTTATTACCACTTTATCAAACGACAACATATAACATAGAAAAGAATAAAGAAAAATCTGCACCAGTGACGTTAGGAAAAACATGGCCTAAAACTACGTTAGGAAAAACAGAGTCTGAAACATGGCCCAAAACTAAAACAAAATCAGAATCAGCAGCAACAACTAAATATACCGCAAAAGAAACACCAACAACCACACCAAAGGAAAAACCGCAACCAGAAACACCATTACATGAAGAAATTGCTCTTCCTCAGATACCAATGACTGTTAAAATTGACAAAGAAGAAACAACAACAAAACCACAAACGGAAACAACTTTGAAGGTGGACACATTTACACCAGGCCGCTTAGCAGCAACAGCAGCACCAGCAACATCAGTGAAAACAACAACGACTATGATGGAAAGAATTGCCAGCACTATAAACCCATATACTGTAGCACGACAAAATACTAAAGCTAAGCCTACTGGGAGAAAATTAAGTACCAATTACAGAACGACTAAAGGTAGGATTTTTAAGACAACAACTGACGAAGCAGGCACAACAACAAAGTCTGGATCTTTGGTCAATAAAATATATGATATTTTCAACAAAATAGTAGGTATCAATGCTCAACCTTTGTTAAAAACTAACCCAACATCACAATCCAATCATACGACTTTGAGTTTAACAAATCAGCCAAGCCAAGAACCAAAAATAGCAGCCACAACTCAATCAACTAACGAAACAACGATGAAATCATTTACAACAGAAGACATACCGTATAGAACAACAACAGCAATGCCATTTACAGCCACAACAACATCAAAATCAACAGAAGAGACGAAAATAACAGAGAAAAATCCCTATGATCTTAGCTATCTAACGACAGACTCAAGCGAAAAAATTGCAGCGGTGCTTCTGAACGCTAACACTACGGAGAAAACAACAACGATACCACAAATGATATACACAGAATCTGGAGCAAGGCAAAAAACATCTACTGAATTGATGACAGAAAGCAATCAAGCCATCTCTGAAACAACAACAACAGCCAAACCTCTAACAACTAAAACAGCAATTCCATGGTATGTGGATGAGTTCGCCACCGAAAAACCAGATGATTACAAGACAACTACAGCCGCAGAAGAAAAATTGAAAACGAAACTAACTGGATACGATCAAAGTTCGACAACAACTCAAAGTTTGACAACATCTCAAAGTTCCATAGAAAGCACAGAAGTGCATACAACAGAACAGCCGATAATTTACACAACTACGGGAAGACAAGAAGAAAAAACGACTACAGGATACAAGTCCAGCACTGAAAAGCAAAAACACACAGCAGCAGAAAATGAAATTGAACAAATAATTGCAAATATTATGGACATGCAGACAACGAGTTACCCTTACGACAAAACAACGGAAGCGAAAACAACAACAGAGCCATATTACGAAATAACAAAGCCGACAACAACAACAGAGCCATATTATGAACCAACAAAACAAACAACAACAACAGAACCATACAATGAATCAACAAGGCAAACAACAACAATACCTTATTTGTATGTAACACAAAAACCAACAACGTCAAGAGAGGAAAATAATGGAGCTGGTCCAACTATTAGGCCAACGTACAAGTCAGAAGAAAGTACTGCAGAAAATCGAAAGGAGACAACGTTAGAGACAACGACTAAACCATGGACCAAAAGCACAACGGAAGAGCTAGATTTGCACTTAAACGACATGTTTACAACACAACTACCGGAATATGAAACCACAACTACGACATTACCAACAGCTAAGCCATCAAATAAATCAGAACCAACATATAAAGTAGACAAGATAACATGGGGACAAGAGATAGAGACTGAAGAAACAACAACACATGCACCACTCGAAACAACAGCAAAAGTGCAACCAACATCGAAAGCTGATAAAATAATATGGAATGTGGAAAACGAAGTTACTACAACAAAAGAGACAGAAACTGAAGCAACAACGACACAGGTTCCTATAGAAACAACAACAAAAGTGCGACCAACATCAAAAGTTGATAAAATCATATGGGATATAGAAAATTCAGCAACAACAACGAACATTCCATTACAAACACCAACCCAGTTTGGAAGCGCATACACTTCTGCAAATATTACAAAAACAACAACTGACAAAAGTGAAGAAGAAAACACGAAACAACAAACAACAAGTGGAAATGAAATTTCAGATAAAGAAAATACAACAGCATTCACCGAAAGTATCAGCACAACGAGTTATCCACGATTATCAAAGACGAATACACCAGAGTCGAAACCAACCCCAGGCGAAAAAGAACAAACGACCACTGTCAAGCCTGATGAAAAGAGCACAACAGAAGAACTAGAATGGCTCATAAACGACATATTTACTACACAGCAACCAGAATATAAAACTACAACGGCAGCTATACCAACAACCAAACCATCAAATAAAGCAAATCCAACATATAATGTTGACAAGATAACATGGGGAAAAGAGACAGAAACCGAAGAAGCAACAACAGAGGGACCATTTGAAACAACAACAAAAGAGCAACCAACATCAAAAGTTGATAAAATAATATGGAATGAAGAAAATGAAGTAACAACAACGGAAACTCCATCAAAAACAACAACTCAAGGACCCCTTGAAACAACAACAAAAGTGCAACCAACATCAAAAGTTGATAAAATAATATGGAATGAAGAAAATGAAGCAACAACAACAAAAGAGACAGAGACAGAAACAACAAAAACAACAACACAGGTACCTGTGGAAACGACAAGAGTACCAATAACGGCGCGACCAACAACTAAAGTCGATAAAATTACCTTGATAGTAGAGAATGAAACAACAACAACACAGTCTCCTAAGGAAACTGTAACAGAAACAATACCAACACGACCACCACGACAGACAACGTCTTCATATGATATTAAAGGAATTGAGTATACAACTCAGAAAACTACAGAGTCACCTGAAAAAGTAAAAACGACAACAACGGAAAATATTTCAGCAGAAAACGCCGAAAAACTAACGACAGCTAGAAATGATATGTCGGCTCCAGAAAGTTTGAGCACAACGAGTTACCCATTACTATCAATGACGAATGCGTCGGAGCCAAAGCTACCAGTAACAACAATGAATGGAGAATTACGGACAACCCATGAATATGATAAAATGAGTGAAAATATAACAAAGACAAAACCGGTTACAATTAAAGTGATAGAACCAACGACTGAGCCAGTAATACAACGAGTATCAACAGAAAAAGAAATCAAGCTTACTGATTACATTCGAAAGACCGAAGCACCAGCAGACCAATTGCAAGATTTCAGCGCCAGGCCATTTGGTTTCAATATTCAGCTTAATCAAGACGAATCAAATCAGACAAGACCATCAACAAGCCAATCAAAGAACACAGAACCAATAACCACTCAATCACAAAGGCCATTTGGCTTGAACGTTCTCACTAACCAAGGACAGTCAAATGAAACAAGACCGACAACGAATCAAGCAAAGAACCCACCATCAATAGTCACTCAATCGCCAATCACAACAGAAACAGCAACAACAGAAAAGTCGATTGTGATCACTGGAGCTAAAATGAACACGGGGGCATATACGTATAAGTCAGAGGCTATTCCTGAACAGCAACAAAGCTCAGAACAACAAGTATTGAACAAAGAAAAACCTTATAATGGAGGAGAAGTGATACCATTAGCCTACGAAAAAGAAGATGGCCAATACAAAAAGGTTACGACATCGAAAACAACTACATCAGTTCCGACTGAAAATATTCGAAAGGTAAACAATGACGAAATGAGTGAAAAGGAGCCAAAATATCAAGGAACAACGAATGGAACAGTTCCAGCTAACGACACAACGCCAACATCTGGATCGATTTCTGGAAACCCAACAATACAAGGCAGCACGACGCAAGATATGGGTGGTAGTATTCCACCGAAGAATTTCATGGGCGTATACCTTCTTGGTATACAAAAATGGTACAACAAGTATGTGAGAAAGATAGAGCATGAAAATTTAACATTCTATCCAGCGACTGCAATTGACATGAAAGATTTTGATGATTTGCGAGAGGAAATGAAGGAAGAGAAGGAAGAAGATAAAAATGGCTATGATCCTTGGAGAGCAATGAAGGAATATTATGATACCTACGTCACTGAACTCGAAGATTGGGAGTTAAAGTATAGAAAAAAGAAGAATCCCGGAGCACAAGAAGCAGTGAACAAACCGGATATTCAGCTTGTTACTCTTACAACAACAACAAAACCGCCTATTACATGGGACACACCACCAGCCGTAGCTGTTGGACAACAAAATGGCAAAGACCTTGATGTCTCTTCGATGTACGGTGGGCAAGAGTTCACCAAAACAACGACAGTAACTCCAGAAGAAGCATCTTCAACAAATGGCTATATTAAAACCACATCAACACCAAGAACGGCTGATTGGAAAGAGGTTTTCAAAAAAATTGAACCAACAGCTGCTCCAATATCACAACTTCCTCCAAATATTCCATCAAAAGGAAGTGACAGTGAAGTGATCTATACTCCTATCTTGCCAGAAGCACCCACGAGAAAGCTGCGAACGTCATCACCATTAAAAGGTAAGACATATTCTGCATGACCTTTGTTTCCTATTGCACATGAAATACAAGTCTTTCACCCTTCGTGAGCAATAGAGCCTGATTCTCACTCTGAGTTTATCACAATTAACAGGATTAACGAATTTTATGTTCACACTGGGAATTATCACCATTAAAACTTATCAGTATCGCTATAATCGCAATAAAACCCATAATGGGAACCACGCTTAGAGAACCACATAACAAACCGACCGACTATAAACTTTAAAAGCCAGACCAAATGCCGCAGACCCATTCAACCTTTTTGCTCTTATTCCAGATTGGTTATTTATTTGCTCGGATTTACTTCTCTAGACGTGTATCTAGAGAAATAATCTTTGTGAATTTTTGACCTTAATTTGGTTGATTTGTTTTTAACCTGGCTTTGGTACAAAAGGGAATGATAGACACGAGTCACTTTTGAAAACCTGGGTGGCAGGGTATGGAAAAAATATCAAATTTAAAGCATGTAATCTTATCAAATATGACGACATCAAAAATTCAATACATCTTTTCATTTTGCAGCCCAAAAAGGGTCAGATGCAGCAACAACACCTGATTTCGATGAAATTGTTGCAAAGTTAGCAACGTGGGCCGAACCGACGACACAACCAACGACGAAACAACCTTCGGACAAAAGCAACAAGAGCAACGAAGACACTATATTCATAACGCCTAAATTACCTCCGGCACCAAGCATCAGCTCAACAACAACTGAGGCTGCAGACAACGGAAATAAACCATCAACACAGGGGGTAACTGCTAGAGTGATAACATCAAAGCCAGTAACAAATCCAAGTTCTGTGACGTTTTATCCAGAAGCAGAATCAAATAAAACGACGACAATAGGTAAGCTATTGTGAAATAAATGAGCTAGTGTAAAATTGATAAACTAGTGCAAATGCACAATTGATAAGCTATTTGCAAATGCAAGATAGATAATTTATTACAAAACAAGTAAACTGTTGCAAAATAGGTGAGCTATTGCAAATAATATAACGACCGTAAAATACATGAGCTATTGTAAAAGAAGAAATCACAAAGTGAATAAAATTTGTAAAATAATAAAATAGATAAACCATTGCTAAATGGATTGGATATTTCGTAAGATACTGCAAATTGAAAATGGGTAAGCCATTGCAAAATAGGCAAGCAATTGTAAAATAGGTAAATTGATGATTCAAAAAAGGTTAGCTATTGTAAAGTAGGAAGTTATCACAACAGAGTTTTAGCAAGAAATAATTACATGAGCG
Organism: Phacellophora camtschatica; assembly: GCA_036873815.1. Lineage (NCBI taxonomy): Eukaryota > Metazoa > Cnidaria > Scyphozoa > Semaeostomeae > Ulmaridae > Phacellophora > Phacellophora camtschatica. The sequence goes on along the minus strand of JAYJMH010013667.1, from coordinate 27,065 downwards.
TCACATGTCATATTATATGTAATAGTCAATATATAAATAAATAGTAAATAACATATATATGAATAATATATAAAAAGATATGAACAAATAGTAAATAATTTCAATTCCTTCGTAAGCAGGTCAAGAAACAACAACAAAAATGCAACCAACAGAAGCAACAAGAACAACAACTTCTCAAACCAAGCAAGAAACACAAGCAATAACAATTAAAGTAACAGAGGCTAATAAAGAGGAATCCACAACAGCTACGTCTTCGATTGAAACAACGCCACGACCACAAACAACAAAACCAACGGAATACGAAATTGTCCCACCGGTAAGTTGCTCACCATCTCACCCCAAGAAGGGCTATATGGACCAATATGGGCTAATATGGGCTAATATGGGCTATATGGACCATATGGCCAAATTTTAGGATGCAAACGTAGACAGAACATTTTATTAATTTTTGATAAACTTTAGATATTTCTGCGGAAAGTTATCTTTTTATATACCGTTTTAATCTGATTTACAAACCAAGCATAGGTATGGTAGCACAGAAAAGAATTCTGGAAAGTTTGTAATCAATGTGTTGTCGTTCTTACTGAATCTGACAAATTATTAGAAGGGAGTTTATTCGATTTCTGTTTTGGAAAAATAGGGGGAAGTTTATTCAAGAGGGGGTTTATTTAAAAATCACTTTAAAGAGGGGGGGCTTATTCAAGAGGGGGGGGGCTTAGTCGAATAATTACGGTAAGCTAGTATGTATGTACTACCCCCTGTGAAATGAAAACCAAAATTTGAATAAAATTACTTAAAAAATAAATCTGGACGTAAATGCATTTTCAAAGATCCACACCACAGAAAAAACTGATTTTAGTCCCAAAATAAGACAATTAGACAATTAGACAGCCTATTTACTGCAAAATAAAGTGACAGTAAGTACCAACGAATATAGATGCAAAGTTAGTCAAAAATATATTTAAAACTAAGCAATATGTAACGCTTTTAGAGATGAAAGTTCTTTTATGGAAAATGAAAATAAATTAACTGATTTCTGAACAATTTATTTGCCAAAATAACAAACAACTTCCGCCAAAAGATACTTTTTATTCCCTGTTATATTGATTAAATTTTATGAAAAATTATAAATAAATATTAAATTTCTATCTCATCAATACATTGGAATTTCTGATCAAAACGATAACCAACCTCCCGAACACAAGAAAAGTACAACAGCTCCTGAACAACCTGTTACAATGAAAGTGGACACGGCGGCCAATGAAGATCAAAAATATGAAACAACAACAGCAAGAGTCCCAGTAGTAGCAACAACGAGCAAAGCAGACGATATTGATCAAGAAAGTTTACCTGTGAATCCAATGACGTCATACGAAGGAAAAAGCGCCAACCCAAATGCAGCAGTAACAAGCGAGTCAACCAATTCCTATGAAACAACAACATCAACTTTAACAACTTCATTACCTTATACGACAACAGCTACCTATGCATCAACAACAGCGAAATCAAGTGAGAAAAGCACTCATGGTGTTACGACGTCAAGCGACATCGTAACAACGACAAACTCGGATGATTTACGACAAAATGAAGAAACAACCACAGCATACCAAAACACCGAAAATACTTCGCCAAAAACAGAACCATTAACCGAAACAACAACAGTGGACCAAGTTAATGTAACCACAGTGGGACCAATTCAGACGACAACAACGGAATCTACAATTCGTACGACAGAAAATCCCCAAACAAATAAGGAAGAAAAAGAAGTTGCAGACAAACAAAATGACGGAAAACTTAATACAACACAGGCAACAACAACAGTGACAACATCAACACCATATGTGTTTACAAATGAAAGAAACAACAACGAAAACAACAATCCCACAACAACAACAACAAATATTAATGTTATAACAACAACTGCCATCCCATATCCAGTTTACCAACAAACAACGACACAGCCTCCATACAATCAACCACAGTCGAATACTGAGCAAGCAAACGGAAATAATATAAAGGTCAATACACAATCTCAAGAATCAGGAACAACGACAAAAGCCCCCGATAAAACAACAACATTGAAACCAGGCGTCTCTGTTGAAGAGCCTTTGATGATAAATACAACCATTCTTCCGACTGATATGGAAGAAGAAAATCCAACTGCATTACCAAAACCGGTTAATAGACCGCAAGCTGAAGCACAGCCAGTCTCGGTTACAAACAATGCCTTTGTGCAAAGCCAGAACTCAGGTTCCAGCCAAGATAGTTACGCAGCTTATGTTCAAAAGTATTATGCATACTATCAAGCATTAGAAGCAAAACCATATTATTCCTATCAGGCAGGTAGCGCACAACAGCAAGCACAACAACAAGCACAACAGCAAGCACAACAACAAGCACAACAGCAGCAGCAGACACAAAAACAAGAATACCAACAACAACAGAATAAAACAATTTACCCACCAACAACGACCAGCTTTGATTACCTTGAAGGAAAAGAAAATGATGAGATACTGTATCAGCCTGCGGAGATCATCAAAAGTTCAAATGATACTCAAAAAGTGAATCCAATTGAAATGGAGTTGCAACAAAATAAATTTCCACCAGTGACGACAATGCAATCACCGATAACAACTACACAACCAGAATCGAACCAAATGTGGTATCAAACAAAAATAACGACAACCAAACGTCCCTACATCGCAGCAACGTCAACCGAAGACATTGTAGTGGTAGGAGCTAAACAGTTTGAAAAACAAATTCCCATTGTCGTAGAAAATCCTGATGCTCAAACTACAACAGCACCACAAATTCAAACAACAACTTCTCAGCCTCAGATAGAAGAATACTTGGAAGGAAAAGAGGATGATGGGGTCATTGCTCAACTGAATCCGACAACACAAAAACAAGATTTCACAAATTCTAAATCTCCTCCTCCAAAAGAAATTGCTGCGGGGCAAAAACAAAGATATCCGTATTATAACCCTGCATTAACTCAAGGTTTATCTCAACAACCAAATGCGACAACAGCAGCATCAAGGATCGAAGAAGAATCAAAAATGAAAACAGAAGAGAAAGATTATCTAGATGAAAAGGCAGACAACAAGATTGTTTACGTTACAACGGTACCTCCACAAACAACAGCAATGGAATATCCAGCAAGATATGGAACAACAAAACCGTCCCAATATCCAGAAAACAATGTGTACCCAGGAACAGCTTACGTTGCTCAACAAAGCAGCTCAACTAACAATGGCACAGAAACGCAAACGAATGAATACCTTGAAGAAAAGGTGGACAGTAAAGCTGTTTTCAGTGTAAACGAATCTGCACATGGCATGGAGGACGATAATGCGAAATTTCAAGTTCAATCACATGGTGCAGAATATTTAACAGGAAAGGATGATGAGTACTCATATTATCAGACACAAAAGACAACAGCATCCCCAATAACGATAACAGCACTACCAACGACAACAACAACACCTCCAACAACAGCAAGCACTTATCGATATCCATATGATGCTAAGATTAGTGAACAACAAACAGCTGATATAGATTTGAATAAAGCACAGGGAGACCACAGTATAATTGACAACCAAACAGATGCAAAAAACGAAACAGTCGCAGAAGAGTCGAATATCGCACAGCATCAAAGAAAAGGGAACCAAGGAACAGGAAACGAAGAAAGTCAAGAAGGATCTATTCAAAATCAACAGTTAGGCGAGCCACCGGGAAACCTTACAGGAACTGGGCAATCAGTTAACGATCTCGATTCTTCGGATGAAAATCAGTCAAATTCGGACACGGATTTAATAACGCCTATACCTTATTTTCCACAAGAAACTACAACAGCGACAACGATGTCGACAGCAAACTTATACACAACTTTACCTTATAACAATAAAATCCCCAAAACGTCGGGAAATCCTAGTTCATTGGAATATCAAGACAATGGAGTAAATTATATGGAAGGAAAAGAAAGCGAAGAAGTCCTATACAAAACGACCACTCCATCACCACAGTATCAGCCAAGTATCACAGGTAATTTAGCAAAGTCAATCAATCCTGTTCTCTTACTTGACCAAACGTACCGTATTTCCTTTGATAAATGCCTAGTCCCAAATAAGCACACCTTCTAACAAAAGATTCCTATTTTTATATTAAAATAACGATAAAAAAATACCTTTTTATCAACGTCTCTTCTTGATAAACACCGCACCCAATAAATTAAAATTCTTGAACAGAGAAACATTTCATCATGAACATCTTATAGTGTGGTAAAAGCTTTTATGTAATGAACTCCACATAAAATTGTTGAAGAATTAAAGTGAATATGATATTTCATTTTTCAGGAAACGTTTCAGGCTAAATGTTTCACTAAAATGTAAAAACATAAATGATGTTCATATATTCATGTATGATGTTCATATGTTCATGGTGTTTATATGTTCATATATATGTATATATATATTATTTGATGTTCATATGTTCATAGGATTTTTTAAAAAACTGAAAATTAAGGCAATATTTTGTGCCAACATTATATAAAACATATCCATATCTTAAATTTCGTTACAGAGAGAGCAACAACAACACAGTGGCCAAGTTACAAAGAGTCATACAACCGAAATACTGCAAGTCAAAACGATGCACAAATATACCAAGCAAAAACAACAGCAGCACCATCAACAACAGTAGAATTTGAAACAACGAAGCCAACCACATCATCGACAACTGTTCAGGCAGGAGTTTCTGTCGAAGAACCAGCCTCTGAAAATGACATTATTATAGAGAAGAACGAAACTCTAAACAAGGTAAGTAGAAACTGTTTCACCTCCAAGATTATTTACAGGAATGGCACAAATATCGCAGTGATGCGATTGAATCAGGGGTACGCTCGCATAATCACTTGATATAGTGTTCTTGGACAACATCTATAGCTCTTTTTCATGATCAAAAAATTTACTGAGCTCAGAAAATTTAAATCATTTACTGACGCAAATGTTTTACGTCGAAACTATCATGTATTGTAACATTTCTACATGAAACCTGGATTTTTAGTAAATCTTTAGCAACACACAAACTGATAAGATTTTGCTTACACTGTCTAATTGCAAGATTACAAATATCATTTAGTGTTGCTACGTTTTCTCAACTTTTTCCAAGAGCTTCGTGCTTTTCAAAACTTTCCTTGGGGCCCTGGGAGAAGGTGAAACATTTTTCTTGACTCGAAGAAAGTATTCACGTTATGTAACTAGAAAGGACGGTCAGAAAATGCAGTTTCAAAGTAATTGTATTAATGTTAGAGTAACGAACCATGTTTTCTTCTTCCAAGGCAAATACTAACCAATATGGTGGTTACGCAACGGCTGCGCAAGCAGAACAACAAACAACAACAACATACTACAAACAGCCAATTTACACGCCAACAAAATATCCAGGGAGCCTGATTGCTGCAACGATAAATTCGGAATTCGTGATACCTTGGATGGAAGGTAAAAATGCTGAGCTACCTTATTACAAAGCGAATCCAATAACTCAAAATGGTGAGAGAAGAACAACAACAGCAGCAACAACTACGACAGACAAACCAATCACAGAAACCAACCTAAACGTCTCACAAACAGGAAATGAAGCAACAGGAAATAATGTCCCACAAACAGGAAATAAAGCAACAGAAGGATTCCCATATAATGACAAAAAAAGCTACGAAGAATATTTAAAGAAGTTTTATGCTTCGCAGGGAAACACAAATAAACAGAAAGGTAAGCCAACAAATACTAACCATTAAATGTTTGTTTGAAGTTGGCTTTGAAAATTGACCAGTGCTCTAAGCTAGAAATTTTTTTTGACTTGACCTGAGATAAGCTTGATAAGATTAGATAAGATCTAAACTTGATAACTGTTGTCCTTGGTAAGAGATCTAAGCTTGATAACTGTTGACCTTGGCAAGAGGCCTAAGCTTGATAACTTTTGACCTTGAACTTATGATTTGAACTGTGATCTAAAATTCATTGATTTTAACTTTAACTGAACATAATAGACTTTCCACAAATAAAAATTATAGATCGTTTTAAAAATGAGCAACTTGCTTATCATTGATCAACAAGTTGTTAGTCTACCAAAAACTCCCGAGAGACTCCATAATAAGTTCCGAGGTTTGAAAAATTTCAAAATTTCAAAATTCAAAAAAACATTTTCTGCTCACAAACGTGAGGAGGACAAAATTAAATCGTTAGAAGCTGCCGTTTATTTTGGCAACGTTGGCAAATGATGAAACAATTTCGATAATTTCGACAAAAACATAATTTTAAGCTATACTTTTCAAAAGCTTTGAAATTTAAATGAAAAAGATATCTTTTAAAAACAAATTATATATTGGCATGATATTTATAACATTCCTAATAATGTGAAGTGATGGCAAATTGCAATAACGCGATGGTAATCATTTATCATAACAACGTTTATACTATGCATCACACCAAGTCACTTTTAAATATGCCAAACGATGAGCTTGATTGATAACAAACTCGAATAATTTAAAGTCGAAACCTTTTTTGGGTTATCAGTACTGTTATTATTGAATTAAATGTCTAAAGATGCAGAAATGTGAGTAAAATAAAACACTAACATTTGTCTTCACATATATATTCTTTAATTTACAGAAACTGAACAAGATGAATCAGACAGCCGACTTCTGTCAGAAACAAATTCAAACCCAACTTCAGCAATTCTTAATCAATCTACGGCTACAACCACAAATGCTGAATTAAAAAAAACAACAACAAGCCAAGGCGAAGTATACTCTGCAACAACCGCTGCTAAAAATTCAACTGTTGCTGTGGAAACAGAGCAGACATATGTACCTACTGCTGCTGTAACTAAAGGAACAGAACAAGGAACTGTAAATGCGTTTGTGAGAACGACCCAACAAATTGCAAGATATACAACAACGACTGATGGAAACCCAACTATAACTGCAGACAAAGGACAAAAATATAAACCTACTGCTGCTATGAACAAAGGAACAGAAAAAGAAACTGTTAACGGTTATGCAAGAATGACTCAAAATATTGCAGGATATACAACAACGACCGATGGAAACCCGACCATAACTGCAGACAAAGGACAAAGATATAAACCCACTGCTTCCATCAATAAAGGGACAGAACAAGGAACTGTAAATGCATATGAGAGAACGACTCAAAATATTGTAGAAAACGAAACAGCAACGGATGGAAACCCAGCTATAACTGCAGACAAGGGACAAGAGTATATGCCCACTGTTGCTATAAATAAAGGGACAGAGCAAGGAACTGTAAATGCGTATGCAAGAACGACTCAAAATATTGTAGAAAACGAAACAGCAACGGATGGAAACCCAACTATAACTGCAGACAAAGGGCAAGAGTATATGCCCACTGCTGCTATAAATAGAGGGACAGAGCAAGGAACTGTAAATGCGTATGCAAGAACGACTCAAAATATTGCCGAAAACGAAACAGCAACGGATGGAAACCCAACTATAACTGCAGACAAAGGACAAACATATACGCCCACCGCTGCTATAAATACAGGGACTGAACAAGGAACTGCAAATGCATATGCGAGAACGACCCAACAAACTGCAGGTTATCAAACTCTAACAGTGGATCAGAAACAGAGATATGAACCAACTGTATCTGTAAACAGACTAAAACAACGAGCAACTGAAAGTTCGTACGCAAAGACAAGCCAAGACATGGGGACTGCAGAGAGCCCCACTGGTACCAGATACTCACAAAATACACCCACTAAATCTTCTTACAAGACATTGCAACAAAATTACACTGCGCGTGTGATAACAAATAGTGACGTAAACATAAAAAGAGAATCGGCAAGCCAAACAGAAATACAAGATCAGACCAACATGCCAACAACTTCTTCATATAAATCCACCAATCAAGCACAAACTAGTGATGCAGTTGATTCCACTAACAACAAAACCGGTCGAAATCTTGTACTACCAGCAGCAGGGCAAAGACGAGGAGAAGCAATAAAGCCAGAACCAACAACAAAACAATCACAAGATCCTGTTAAAACAACTTATAATGTGATTCACGTTATTCTGAGACCAACTTCAAAAACAGACGAACTAATCGAAGCTGCAGATGAACTGAGTAATGATACTTCATCAATTGCAAAAACAAACAACGCATCGTCGATGGTATCTACGGCTTCCATTTCAAGCCAAGAAGTGATAACAACGCCTAAAATCGTCACAGAAAAAGTTGTAACACATCAACAAACGACTTTAGGGCCAAGTGGAACAAGTGATAGAGTTACTCAAAACGAAATGCTTTCATATCAGCCGACGGCTAACGTCGGTGCAACTACCAATGTATATTCAGATATAGCACCAGAAAGCTATGCAATGGGCCGCGGCGAGGTTTCTTCTGAGAATGCGGGAGAGGCAATTGAAACCGTACCAGAAAAATCTGTTCCAACGACTAAAACAAGTTATTCAGCGCCAGCAAACAACACAAATATGGTAGTACCAACCGACGCTTCACCGATCACTGTCGGCGCAAATACAATAATTTCCAGTAAGTATTTTCCGACAACCCGTTCTCCAGCAACAACCAATAACAACAAAAATGGCGACGATGAAACTTACACACCCACATCTCTTCCAGCTGTTACGACGTTTCAACAAGCAGTTACTACAACAACAAGCACAACAACAACATCACCACAAACTCAAGCAGCATCAGTCACAATAGAAAAACCCGTCACCAATTCACAACCTTCTACAACTGCCTTTTCGCCGATGATAAACACCATAAGAAGATCAACAGAACAACTAGATGTGATAGTTGCAACAACAAAACGGCCAAATGTTTCACAAATGAAAATCATAAATCCTGTAACCGGAAGTGTTGTTTTGACAGAAAAGGTAAGCTATGGAGACCTAATAAACAACGGAAATAATCGGGATGAAGAAGGGAATCAGAATGTACCTTTGAATTCATATCAACCAGCTCCTCTAGGTCCATCAATTTATTATACAATGGAACCTGCTGACGAAACTAAGGAATTAGAGTCACTTGGTGTCGAAAAAACGGACAAAGGCAATGCTGCATTATATCCAACAGATAATTTACGAAGCCTTGGAATTTCTTCTGTGTCATCACCATATGAAAAAACGCAATCGTTTTTCGCTGAAAAGGACCCAGTTTCTTCCCTGAAAGACAGCCAATCTTCTTCAGAGAGAAGAGCAATGCCAAGTCAAAGTTTATATTCTTGGGGTGAAAGTCCAACCGAGAAAAATCAGGTTCCAACTGAAATTTTTCCAACTGCAAATGGTGCTGAAACAGCTAGTTTCTACCCGAAAGAAGATGAGAAGAAAAATTCGCTGAACTCGGCAGATAGATTTCAACATCCTACCAAACGGGTCGAAGTTCCAACACAAGATTCAGAAAATTCGGAAGACAACTACCTAAATGACAATGATGTGGTAGATAGCTTAACTAATGTTGGTTCTGGGAAACGAGAAGAAAATAATTATCACAACGGAAATACGGAGCAAAATCCTTCGTCTGAAAACTCTTCGAAATCAAGCAAAATACACGAAGACGACAATAATGACGATAAAAACAACTACCTCAATCAAGAACGACCGACCACACAATCATCAACAACAACAACAACAACGCCTTCTGAAAGCAACTTTGGGGCATACGATAATGGCATTGCTAAAACTCAGAGCCACAAGCGCGTTCCAAGAACAATTGCATCTACAGTTCCACCAATCACATCCCCGCTCATTGACGAGAATCAAAATGAAGTCGAAAAGGAAAGCTCGGACAAAGAAAATGCTGTCAATCAACAGAATCTTTCGAATCAAGCAATAGCAAAAACACCAGGGCCTTTGTATTACAAGGATCCGGTGACTGGTGACATAATGACGTTGAATAACGAAACTGAAATAGCACAGGTTGAGTCCGGAGATGATCTTGGAGCTTCGCTCGGAAAAGAGAGTAAAGAGCATGGAAAGTTTACACCAAAGATTCCAGAAGATGTACAACCGGACAATAGTTTAAAACCAAATATTTTACATAAACTGTTCAAGGAAACTGTTGAAGGACCTCATGGGGAAAATGTGACAAAAAATGACAATGAAAATGAAGATAAACAAAAGGAAATTGAGAAAGATATAGAAAATGATAAGATAAAAAATTCTGAAAACATTGATTTAAAATCCAGCGATAATAAAGATGAATCAAATGAAACAATCAGTTACGATTCTAATGGTACAAAACTAAATGATACATTTGATCAATCGTATGTTGCTAATGATTCAAAAACAAGTGATCAAATTAAAAAAATGACTAATGAAGAAGATGTAAGTGTATCAACAGAATATAATCAAGGCGATCAATCACTAAAATCACCCAACTTTAGTGATTCCACAAACACAACAACTCTTTATCGACGAAACCACATTGAAGGAAACAAAAATGACGAGACACGAGAAAATAATGACGACGAGTTCACCACTGTAGTGTCCGATCAAAATCTCACGTCAGATATAGATTCTGACGATGATTCTGATGACGTGGAACTCAGAAATTTGCTTCTCCACCCGGACAAGGTTCCACCGCAGATTGTAGCTGAGGATATTGACGACAAAGAGGTTGGTTTCATTGAAAATAGTTCCATGATCGTTCATGATGATATTGATAGGTAAAACAAAGCTCGAAGAAAGTTCTTTGAAAAGCACAAGAAATTCTTGGAAATTGAAGCAGGAACAGCTTAGCAACATGACAAACTCCAATTTTCATTTAGAGATTGAGAGATAAGACCCATGTGAGTAATTTAAGGACTGATTTTTTTAGAAATAGCAAAAAAGATTCTTAAAATCTGAAAAGTGAGATCAAAAGCTCTCCAATAAAATGACGAGGCTAAAGGCATTTGAATAATGACGATGGCTGATAGACATTGTATAGAATGATAATATTTTGGAAACAGTGTATAAACAATGAGTCTTCATTATTTTTACCGTTATATACAGCATATTATTATTATTAAATACATCTTATAAATAATTACAGTAAACTCGCATAAATAAATAATTCCGTTTTAGTATGATAACAAATTGAACTTTGAAATTGAACATGTTAAAACTTATAAAAACATGTAGAAATTCTCTCAGAGAGTGCTGTAGTACTTCTTGTTGTGGGAGATGGGATGGACTTGCATTTCAAATTTCTACATCATTAAAACATATGTAAACTGGCGTTTTGGATTTACGTTAGTAAACTGGCGTTAGATTACGTAATGGTGCTTATAAACAACAACAACAGTGGCAAAGCCAGAATAAATTGGTAATAACGTGAAAATAAACGCCCTTATAAACGCCCTTATATGTGTTTATGATGTACAAATTGTTGGAGGTGATTGGTTGGAGCAACAGATAGCCTTGTTCAAAATATGCAGCCAGGCTCTCGTCTGCCCAACAACATATTAAAGCATTGTGTACGAATTACAAAATAGCATGCTTAATTTCAAAATGGCGCACTCAATTTAAAATGGCGTGCTTATTTTCAAGATAGGCCTTCAAATCTAAAATTTCAAAATGGAATTTTCATTTTTAATCTGCCGGAACAATTTCTAAACGGAGTAGAATAATTTGATTTTGAATCACTTGGCCGATTCTGAAATAGTTCAATTAAAAAAATATCTCATGAAAAGTTGCAAATGTGTTTTAGTTGAGGTTACAACCGTATAAAACCATGCATCAAGTGGTCCAACAGATAAACAAATTAACAATCTGCCTATTTTCGTTAAGAAAATAAAATGACAAAATTGCTTAGTATTATATTAAATATAAAATTTCAATATTTGTAATATAAATTTACACAAAATAATATTTCAAACATTTATTAGAGTACAGTTATGGTATAACATTTTGTAAGTAATAAATTGAAAAAAAATTATTTGCCCATTTTCTCTGTTGTACCTGCTCTTTTGGGTATTTCTCAACGACCCAAAAGACAATGTTGAAACTAGGCTTTAGCTCAGGAAAAAATAATTAATTTTGTGTCAAAAATTGATCGAGTCTCTGGATAATCGAAAAAATAGAACGCCCTATTCTAATGGAATTCGATGATCAAAATTTAAACAAAAGAGTCCAATCTCATCAACATTTGATCGATTCTCCAGAGGAATCCAAAAACAGAATGCCACATTCTCATGGGATTAACAGAGTCAAATTTTGTAACAATAATGAAACCGACATGCTAATTTCAAAGCGATTAGGCATCCAAGACAAAGCGAATTATTTCAAGCAGAAAATCAAACATGGCTGTGTTTATTATGATTTTGTGCTTGAGAGAATTCCCATTGTTGTTGTTGGCTAATCGCTTTGAAATTGGGTGTCAATTTCACTATTGTTACAAAATCTGTCCTTGCTAGTGAGATTCGAGCAATGAAAATTCAGTTCTAAATTGTGGAATCTACCGTCTTCACAACTATGATTCAAAAGTGCTTAATCTGATTTTAAGCAAAAGACTGACAAATCCACGATACCATTCTCATTGCATCAGAAAGGTTTAACAGTTTTTGGAAGAATCGAACTGCAAGATAGCAAAATAAAGTCTTTTGATTGGTTAACCAAAATGTATCCTGGGAAGAGGTTGCGCTCAACGTTTGCTGAAATAGAATTGAGGAGTGATTTGTCTGGCCTATTTTTCGATATGGTAAATAGTCGTTTGTTAGCGTCCAGGAATTCAATTCAGTAGCCAAGACGACAGGTGTAGCAAATCTAACTGGTTGTTACACACAACAACAACAACACATATTCTATAACTGAGCACGAAAGACGCTACAAGTGATGTTTACTGTGGGCAGCTGACAAGCAAGATAAAAATAATTAATATTTACGCGGAGTTGGTAAAAAAAAAACATGGTCCGCTTTAGCTGAAAACTATATAACGAGCGTACTGTATAACTAAGAATCTAATTTAGATTATTATCCAATAAATTCAATACAACATTTTGTATAACATATCATGACGTTTTGTAAGCAATAAATTAAAGAAAAAATAATTTGTTAATTTTTTTTTGTTCTACCTGCCTATCGACAGAAACTCTTTTCAGTATGAAGCCGAACGTGTAACGCAAATATGCTCAAATTCGTTTCATATTTTCATAATAGTTCAGGCTTATACAAAGTACAATATTTCTAGTTTTGCACACAGCTAATTCTTCTTTAAGTACAATACGACAAAATCAATAGCTACTCAAAAAGGTAAGTACTTATATAAAACATAAAAATTAAATATTCCAAACAAGTATAATAATGCACCAATCAGAGAACAACAAACCATAAAATCATTTGGAAACGAGAACGAAAACTTCATCATCCAAATACGCAGAAAACACATTTCAATAAAAATTATATTTCAACTACCCTATCTTTCAAAAACTATTAAACTGAAACTTTACTGAGTGTTAGTATTTCTGTATCAGTGTTACGTTGTATGAATAACTATAAACAAAATAAAATAAACAATTGTGGGAGGCAAAATAACTTTAACCGTCCATGAGCGTTTAAATTAATGGTAACAAGAATGAATGAAATTGCCAAACATGCTAGCGCTCAACGTTGTTAGAAGAAATCCTAATAATTTATTAAATTTGTTATATGTTTTATAGTCCATATATAAATTGATATCGTGAACTTAAATGGTTTATGGAAAGATAAAAAGAACCATTAAGATGCTATCCCTGCCATGTCATTTAGGGGTTTTTGTTTTTATAGTGTAATTTAGATTTTTTCAACATTTGTGCACTTTGTAATATTATATCAATCTTTATCATGTAGATCGTTTTATGCTTACCTACTTGACATTAGCTTACTTACTTATACTTACTTTGATTGAATAACTCAAGCTAAATCTTTTCAAAAAACAAAACAATTTATGGGTGAGACCTTAACGTCAGAAGCATTGCCAACGGAAAATCAAATGATTTACAATTGAGCTCACAGATAAATTAACCCTTGACAAACCCTGTTCATGTAGCAATGAAATTGCCATTTTAACCTAGTGTCAAAAATGCATCTCGTAAACATAATAATGATTTTCATTAGGCCGAGAATAAAACACTGTTGAAAATTCTTTCAGACAGCAAATGTTCAGCCCAACGCTCAATTAACCATAAGTGAAATATTCAATGTTTCAAGTCATTCATTTCATTCATATGATAGTTCAACAAGATAATTATTCCATTGATATAAACCCTGTATCCGTAGCATAATGAATTCATTCTTGAAACAGCATCAGTTATTTCGTAGCATGTTTATGCTTCAAGGTAACACTAAAAGCCAAAGTTTGCACGCTTGTTAGGCCGCGCATTCGTAAACAATAACGACCCAGTGATCTAGTAAATCGCTTCTATCGAAATGTCAATCCGGCCACCCGTGAAGGCTGAATCTGGGCATTGCAGCGAAGACAGGCAGGATACACTATCTATGAACTCATAGGTTTGGTAATGCGAGGTCCGACAATTTTGGAGAATGATTTTAAATTAAATTGAAAGATTGCTGAATATTTGGATGGATTCTGCAGCTTATTTTCAGCAATTTAAAGAAACGTTATAACAATAGAATATTGCACAGCAAATTATCTTGGGTGAGTACTTATGCTTTTTATTGTGCAAAGGTGCATTTACAAGCATACTGGTGGGAAACAAAACGCTGTAAATTGTACTTTTTTGCAGAGATGCAGTTATCTTTTTGTTCCATGTGTAATGTATTTTATTTGCAATCACGATAAGCATATAATTCCTAAGTTTCTTAAGATTTTTATTTGGCAGGGAGGTCTAATGATTTTGTTTGCTGTCACATTTTTATGAGGTGAAAGGAATAAATTAGCAATAAATTATCATAATAATATCTCTTTTAGGGGTCGTTTATATGAGAGTTTTCAGCTGGGGCTGAGATTTTTCGTGGTTTAGCTAAGGTAAAAACGCAGCCCTCCTCTTGAGTTAATTCATTGTTAAGTTCAGTTTGCAATTATATGAGAAGCCGAGATAACCGCCTTGAGCTAGATGAAATTTCCAACTCGGGTAAACGGGTAGAAATTTAATCCCAAAGTCTCATATAACGAAATTTCTCATATAATCGCATATGATCTCAGTTCGGGCTGAGAATTTTCGGAGCCCACGCGCACTTTAGATAAGATGGCAGCATCGTCGAAAGCGGGGGCTACAGAAGCTTTAGCCCCCCCAATAATTCCAAGAACAATGGTGATTTAAAACAATTGATTACTCAAACCTTTGCTCTCCATTGTTCTGAGAACAATAACCCCCCGAATCTGGAACAGCTTCAGATGGATTTTTCTCATTTAATCAGCCCCTAAAGTCAGCCTGTAGTTTCTCATAATGCGGTTTCTTATTTGCAGGTTCTTTTGAGCTGATTATGTGAGAGTTTTCAGTCCGGGCAGAGATTTTTCGCGGTTAGCCGAGGTGAAAATGTGTTGCGATTATATGAGCGATTCCAGCCCGGGCTGAAACTCACAATCACAGGTGAGCTTGCATCACAGACCATCTTATCTAAAATGCGCGCGCACTGTGAAAAGTTTCAGCCCAGGCTGAAAATAAATTGCGATTATATGAGAAATTTCCGCCCGCTTACCAAAGATGAAAATTCCATCTCGGCCAGCTCAAGGCGGGCATCTCGGATTCTCATATAATCGCAACTTCATTTAACAATGAATAAACTGAAGAGGAGCGCTGCGTTTTTACCTCGGCTAAACCACGAAAAATCTCAGCCCAGCTGAAACCTCTTCTATAATCAGCCCCTTACTGTAGAGTAATCAATATCAAATCCCAATCAACGATTTTTTGGCAATTATTGCCTTCCAAAACAAAGATTCAACTTTTTAATTAGTTGTATAAACAGGCTTACAAACACGGAGACATAAATTTGCCAGACAAAACAACTCACCCAAAATCTAGTAATGCTAAATATGAATTCCTCCTTATTTATATTCTTGTTTGCTTTATTTTTATTAGCTAGTTTATCTTTGTTGCCTTTCGTATATTTCTATGTTACAGTTTGGTTAGCTTTTGAAAGACCGTGCAGTATATACAGCATAGTGTTCACAAATAAATGAATTATGACCAACTTTCAATCGAAGTCTGAAAAGCGATTTTTGCAAAAAATGGAACATGATCTTTGATTCCAGCCTAAAATTAAGCAAAACAAGTTCTTTTACAGCGAATTAGTTGCGATTATTTCAAATGCATTTATGTATTGCTATGACGAGCTATTACAGTCAGTTGACCAATAAGCAAGTTGCAAACGAATATCAATAACCCTAAACGATAACCATTGTTTGCCCTTTGCTCAATACAAAAATTCAATTTTTTTCTTCAGATATCCAAGATGAACCTAAAAATATGCTGCATTTTCATGTATGTCATCATCTGCTTAGCAGAATCAAAGTCAGTAAAGTCAAAACATAGTAAAAACAAACATGGTAAGTGTACGTAATTGGCATTAACCTAACTTATTGCATAAACTTACTACCTAAACTTACTACCTAAACTTACTACATAAACTTACTACATAACTGTACTGTACAAACCTTCGTACACAAGCTGACTACATATACTTACTAAATAAACTTACTACCTAAACTTACTA
Source organism: Phacellophora camtschatica (assembly GCA_036873815.1). Classification (NCBI taxonomy): domain Eukaryota; kingdom Metazoa; phylum Cnidaria; class Scyphozoa; order Semaeostomeae; family Ulmaridae; genus Phacellophora; species Phacellophora camtschatica. Next base: position 10,369 of record JAYJMH010013667.1, on the reverse strand, counting down.
CATAAACTTACTACATGAACTTACCACATAACTGTACTGTGCAGACCTTCGTACACAAGCTGACTACATATACTTACTAAATAAAGTTACTACGTAAAATTACGTATATGAGTTTACGTCCATAAACGTACAACATAAACTTACTGCATTAATGCATTACATAAACTTACTACATAAACTTACTGCATTAATGTATTACATAAACTTAACAATGATTCAAACCCCCTAATAATTTAAAGGAGCTCCCTTGATAATATCAAGAGCAATGGTGTTTTAAAACAATTGATTTATTAAACCTTTGTTCTCTATTGTTCTGAGAAAATAGCCCCCCCCTCCTAAAATAGCCCCCCCCCAATCTGGAACAACTTCCGACGGTATTGAAAAACCAATCGATTATTACAATTAATATTATTTCTAAAAAAAATCTTATATTTAACAGCAAACAAAATAACAACAGAACCAAAAAAGCGAATTTCCACACAGCAAAAACACGGAGCTGGTAACGCAAAAGGACCAATGGCAAGCAATGTACCAAGCTCTGTCCCTCTCCCCGTTGTCATGCCATTTCCCATGATTCCTTTCGATGACCGGTATCCAGTCATATTTAAACCAAATGGGAAGCCAAAGAAAGGAAGAGAGAAAAAGAAGGACCCTAAGGGAGAAACAGAAGATGAAACTGATAAAGACGTCGATGATGAAAATGACGATGGAGGAAAGGAATATAAGGGAGTAATGGACGTGAAGAAGGGACACTCAAATAACAAAGAAGATGGTTCATTCAATGTGTCACATCTAAAAAAAGTAGCTAAACAAAATAAAAACAAGGAAGATGATCCTAACAGAAAAGTTGCGGAGGGAGAAAAAAACAAAGGTGCAGAAAATAAAGAAAGAAAAGACGTTGACCACGAGAAAGAGACTCGACAAGAGAAAGAGGATGCCGTTAAAAATGCAGTTGAAAAGTTAAATCAATTAAAAAAAGTATTGAAAAAAAACGCGGATGAATTAATGGAAAAAGAAAAACAGTCAAATGTAGAAGAAAACGACGACAAAAAAGATGAATCGGAAAATAATAATCAAAAGTCACGCAAAAGATTACGTCATAAATCAAAGTCCTCGTCACGTGGTCGATTAGGAAAATCGCGAACGAGGAGAAGTGCGCAGGAGCCAGTAATAGGCAACCCAGAAGACATAATGCCTTACATAATATTAGGAGCTGAAGAGGAAACGGTTGCCGATGGAAACAATGCTCACGTGATAACTACGAGGGAAGCTGGAGATGAGTATGACGAAGTTTATAATTTGCAAGAAAACGCAGAAGAGGAGCCTCAGGTTATCGACATGAGCAATGATGAGACTGACTACGAGGCTGCCAGAGATGTTTACAGAAGAGACGTAGACGAGCAAGAAAATGCCGAAGAGGAGCCTCGGGTTTTCGACACAAGCAATGACGAGACTGACTACGAAGCTGCGCGAAATGTTTACAGAAGAGAAGTAGACAAGGAAGAAGACGCAGAGGAGGAGCCTCATGTTATCAACACCAGGGATATAAGCGAAGATGATGATGATGCAAGAGAGGCACGCGACATCAGACCTAGATCGCTGCCTGATGGTAGGTCTTTTGGAACTGTGACGTATCATAAACATATTGGTGATAACAGAAATATTCAATATTTTGTGCAATAAACTCTATCTAAACAATAGTCTCTATCTATTTATAAGTCAATATTTATGAATCTATTCAACCTTTTTAAAATTACATTTTGGTTACATAATGTTAGTTATAATAATATCCATTGACACCTTTAGCCAACAAAATAGACACAATATACGCTACCCTTTGCTTGGTTTCCAGTCACCCATCGATTTCCAATTACCCACGGATAACATGTGATCTACATTTCGCAGGTAATAGAACTCATTTATGAGCAATGAAAACAAATGCGCGATTTAAAACTGCAGCATGAAAGATCCCAAGTTGATACTCGTAGGATTCGCTAACTGCTCATAATTACACCCAGCATATGAAACAAATCTTACTTTTTTATTTGTTACTTTGAAAGTTTTGCAATATAAACAGAAAATTGCAAATAATTTTATTTTTAATTGCTGTCAAACATATTCTTAAATAATTGAAAAACATATTTTTTAAATTGCAAATATTAACGTTATATAAACTATTTTTGCTAACAACCAAAGCTTGTCATAAACTTGATCATATTTTTGTCTCTGTCATTTGACTTTAAATTTAAATTATTTTAAATAATTAAAAAAAAACGATTTTTATTTGATTTTTATTATCTCAGTTCATTGAGAAAAATAATCATGGAAACGTTGTTCCGAAGCCCCAAACAGCAAAGGCTCCATGTTTGTTTCAAGGGTAAAACTTCTTCACAATAATTCATCATTTTACCTACAGCAACGAGTTCCTCTTTTGACCTTTCCACCAGTGGAGTATCGCAGTACTGCGAAGAATGAAGAATTACCGTCTGTTTAAGAATGAAGAATTACCCTGTTTAAATAATTTCAAAAATTCTGCTCAGAATGATTGTTTAATATACATTCAAAATCTTCTTCAAACTAAAAAAACTAAAACTGAAAAAACAATGCTTGCTTCTAAAATGCAAAAACAAGCCGATAAAAAAATATGATTTTGACCTTTCATTCTTGATCCTTGCAAAATATTTCAAAACGCTTGTCAAAATAGCGTAACTTTTAGCCTGAATGTTCTTAATACAACTCATCATCTTAAAATAATTTGTATGTACATAAGAACTCTATTAAACAACTACTAGTCTCTCCCCATTCAATCTAAACAAATCCCTACTGATGTGAAGATATCAAGGAAAGAACCAAAGCCTTGACGAAAAAAAAGGATTGCAAATGATCCTCTTCATTGAATGCTCTTAGTCCTTGCAATTCAATTTGAACAAGTTCCCTATTGAACTATGTAAAAGGTAGGAAGCAAAGCCAGGCGAAAACCAATGCATTGCAAACGATGCTCACATTAAAAGATGGTGAAGATGAAAACAAATGGTTTGTGCAATCTGGTGGGTTAGACCGAAATAATATCTGGCCAGATACTTCGAAAACAATGATGAATTTCAAAGAACAATTAAATAAAAAGAAACACTTGATGAAATCTGCACATTCCTAAATGTTTTGCAACCGATGTCGAATTTAAAAGACCAAGAAGACAAAAGACTTTACGCCATCAAGTGGTATGAACTGAAACATTGCATCTCTTGCAAAATTATAGTTGTACGTACAAGACTGGAGGTAATACAATTTTCACTTGCATCAATAATGCATTTATTTGTATTTATGCTTACCGTAAAAGCTCTATCGACTTACTCCCCTTAAAAACGCTGTTGGTATACAATATAAAATACTAGAAATCTAACAAATAATAGGGGGTAAATATACAGGCAAGCATGAAAAGATTGAACAATTTCTTCTCTGCATGCAAGGTTTACTAAGGTTCATTAAGGTTCACTAAAATTCATGAAAGTTCACTAAGGTTTACTAAAGTTTATCAATGCTCACGAAGGTTCAATAAGCCTTACAAATGTTCATTAAGGTTCACTAAAATTCTTGAATGTTCATTAAGGCTTACTAAAGTTCACCATTGCTCACGAAGGTTCAATAAGCCTTACAAATGTTCATTAAGGTTCACTTAAATTCTTGAATGTTCACTAAGGTTTACTAAAGTTCATCAATGCTCACGAAGGTTTAATAAGGTTTACTAAGGTTCGTCAAGGTTCACTCTAGTTTGTACCTCTGTCCAAGTCGTATAAATCAATAGTTTAGAAACCTTTCGTGAAAGTTTGGGAAAGGTACAAGTTTCATGGTGAAAAGAGGTTACGATATCTACGGAGCGGAAAGCGTTTCATAGAACGTAAAGGCTTATAAATTTTTGAGCTTAAAAATGCAATAGAAATAGAAAAAGGAGCTTAAAAGTGGGGCTAAATAGAGCTTTTACGGTTCTTAATTAAGCATTTTGTAAACAAACATTTGTAATTGTTGTCATATGTAATTTATTATTACTTTCAATCACTGATTCTGGTAATTTTCAATATATAATTTACATTGAGCAATCACTAACATGACACTAAACTTCAAAATACAGCTATTCAAATACAATATAAAACACAGCTAAAGACACACTGTGAAGAAACTAGGTCCTACTTTTAACTTAAAAACGCAACAAATTAGAGACGACAAACTGAATATGCAAAATATTCAAATTAACACCTTTCTTGACAATGCAAGACAAATTATAAAAACCCTTTCACACCCGGATTTATTTTCGCTAAACAGGCAAATCCTTTGTTAGATACTTTACTAGTTTCATTTTTCAGGGGGTAACACACACAAACCAACTTAGCTCAAAAGACAAACTCACGTTGAAATAATAAGTAAAATCAATAAAACGTTCTGCCTGCATTTACCTCCTGCAAATAAGACGTTTTACGATGCTTACAAATGGAGTATATGGCCATACCCGGAGTGAAGGTGTGAAGGTGAAATGGAGTGAAGGTGAAATGGAAAAAAGGGAAACGAACTAGAGGATCTTGCTTGTAAAACGAACTAGAAAAACGAACTTGTAAAACATTGCAAAAGGAAGAAACGATTTAAAAAGTAATGTTGCAACATGCAACGACTCACCATTTAATTATACCGAATCATACTTGACATTTATCTTCAGAATAACAATCAGAAATGCTCGCCAACATCACAGAAATGCTCACCAACATTAATCTGGAGAAAAAAAGATAAGTTCTTATTTAAAACTACACCTAATAGAAACATTCAGTCTGTTTTGCAACTGTACGCCTTTGAATTGAAAAGTAATAACCCTCGGTTTCGTCTGTGTTTGTCTAGAACAAGACCCAAACTTTTTGCGATGAACAACCGCTAATGCCTGACCAAAACTAGAACTACCCGAAAACTATTGGCATCATTAAGTAATCAAATACAACTTGAAAGAGTTCTCTTATTGAAGACCTAACGCTTACCAAATAATGAAACTGAAAACCTAACGTTTAACAAGTATACAAAAAACTGAAAATAGCTAGAATCACGTGATTGAAAGCCAAATATTCTTCAATGAACTAGAATATGAATACAATGAAAATTAATTTAGAAAAATAAAGACGTTTTCTTTGCTTGTCTTCTGTAAGAGAACTCTTTGGGTTAGTTGTGGTAGTCATAAAGCTTACCATAGGAACACAGTTTGAAGGAACGAAACAATTGGTAGATAAATAATGTGTGGAATACAGAATAAACCCTAAAAAACTATAAACGTTGTAGCTTGCAATTCTTGAAACCACAGGTCTCAGGTTGTGCATAAAACGACGTTGAAAGCCAGGGTTCGGGATATCATCCAATCATCTGCAACCACATTTACCAGTCCAAAACTTGAAATTAAAAATGCTTTAATTCGTGAGCTTTCAAGTTAACTTTAAAAAAAATTATTTATTTCAATCTATGTTTTGATATTATAACAACCTGCTTCTAATTCACTTGAAAGCTCACGTATGAAGCGGTAATTTGCAATTAACGAAATGATTTGATTAAGCCCCCCTCTCGAAGGTGATTTTTTTTAACAAGCCCCGCTCTCGAATAAGCCCCCACCTATTTTGTCAAAACAGATAATATTCTTTTTAGATAATACTCTCAGGGCAGCTGACTTTTGAATAAGTTCCATCTCTCGAATAAGCCCCCCTCTGGAATAAGCTCTCCTGGCGCTTAATCGAATTATTTAAGAATCAGTAAGTTTACTTATCCTCGTAATTAGTGAACTCGAAATAATCAGCTTTACTTGGAATATATTTGTTTATTATTTCGATAATGTCTTCAGGACATAAATAAAAAATAAGTAAATACATTTATTGTTCTAATCAGACTGAATGCAGGCATTTCAGCTTGCAGGTTCTCAAAAGCTGAAGATTAATATATGCTAGTTTCACTGCATGCGGAAAGCAGAATCCAGAAAAGAGATCAACCTTCCCCCGAGTGTAAAGTTTTATCTTTAGAAACCTTCCTCATTAAACAATGGAAGATGGGCGTGGTTTGGGTGTGGCACATAATTTCCCTTTGTTTTCTTCAACCTTTTTCCGATCAGTGACCGTGTGACTGTAGTGTTTTCCTGACTCTCGCAGAAAGTTCAATTTGTACCTCTGTCCAACAGGGGCAAATTTTTTAACAATAGTGAAATTGATACATTGGCTTCAAAGCGATTTTCCCTCGAGAACAAAACAAAACTCTCTCAACTGGAAAATGGTTGGATATTCAAAAGAAGGTCTGGACCAGAGTTAGGATTAATCTGAAACAAAAATTGTAAATTGTAAAAAGTATGAAATTCACATCATACATCATAGTTTTATAATTATTTTTATCAGATCAACAAGACTTGGCAACAGTAGAGAAGAAATACAAAGACACGGAGCAAGCTGCTTCCATGTTGACGCAGATTCAACGAGCTTTAGGAGCCAATCCAGAGACAGCCGTAGAAGAGACACATTCACTGAGAGGTATCTTGCAAAAAGAAATGGAATCGTACGACGAGGAAATTACCAAGGATCTAATGGCGGCACAAAACGCACAAAAGCGTAGTAAGATTATCGTAAATGACGACGGAGCGAAGGATTCCGAGCTACAAAACGCGAAACGAAAATTAGCAAACGATCGTGCTAAAGAAGACGAAGTCCGAAACGAGTTAAAAGAAATCAAGAACGTAGAATTAATAACAACTGGGTTAGAGCTAGCAAAATATATCGCAACAGAGAATGCACATCATAAACTCGAATACGCAAAAACGTTGAACAGAGAGCAAGTACAACAAGTACCAGCTCCCGTCATACAGCAATCTTCGTATTCCCCAATAGCTTACCAACAACCAGCCCCGTATACGTATGCACCAATTGCACAAGAGGCTCAAGTTTCTAAGCAACCAATGTCAATGATGACGCCATGGGCTAATGAATATCAACACGCAATCAATTATGCATATAGCCCCGTTCATGTTGAAAGCGATAATTCACGATATGAAATGGCAAGCCTAGGCCAAAGAAAGATTCAAAATGAACAGCCTTCCTATCCAATTCAGCATGAACCACAAAAGATTTCGGCGTACGGCCAACAAAATCAAGCATCTTATTTCGCACCGTCGCCATACCAACAGGCGGTTGAAATGCCCAAACCAGCAACGGCCATACACACCGAAGCTCAATCCCGTCACGTGACTAAGCCAACGGTTGTCAAGCCGAAACCTTATGTTAAAAAAATACCGAATACCAAAACAAAATTCTACTCCCAAGCAAAACCAAATGCCCAGAATAGAGCGTCGTATAGGAGACCAGAACAAACAGTGGCATCGTTGATAGGCAGAAAACCAACAATCACATTCCCCGGACCAACTTATTCGCCACCACCATTTACCACGAGAAACGGAAGGCCTAAAAATAGATATAACCACAACCGTTACAATTCTTATAATAACAGATACGGACAGCCTCGTGTTAACTCATATGGCCAACCTCATTTTACTGCACCAGAAGCCAATCCCGCGCTTTTATCATTCTTTACCGATCAACATCAAAACAAAAATATAGCTAATATGTATCACACGCCCGCGTTAGCTGCGAATCAGCACGTACCCATGTACACGCAAAATGCATACACGATGCCCATAACAAGACCAGATTATCACATGAATGGTTACCATGACATTGAAAAAGAATCACATCACTACGATTTACATGTTCCATTTATTGGTCATTACCCAGTCGACCTACACGAAGAAGCATCTGAATCAAAAACGCAGGTACCCGCAATTCACACGCAGATTCAACCAACAGATTATATCAGTAATCAACAAGGCGGTCAATATGCCTTGCCACGCCCATCAGGTCCTTCCTTTGGAGCACCTGCACCTGTAATTTATCAAGTCCCTGCCTCGTTTTCAGAATCAATAGCATCTTCCAAAGGAGGTATTCCATCTTTCTATAATAACTACTATTCCGTGCCACAAATGCAATCTGCTCCTCCCCAATTCTACCAAAATTCACAGTCGCATCCATTCCAAACTATGGATACAGATTCAGGTAGTTTTCATGGTGTACCAACTGTGGCATCGCAGAGTCCAGGCACCCATGGAACGGCCCAAAATAAAGTACAAAATCCGGACAAAGTTCCATTGGGTTATGGGTTATTTCCATTGCCTGTAAATGCAGAAAACAAAATGGATAATGACAAAGGTAAGCATTAATTTTTAACTCTACGAAGGGCCACAAGGCACATTGCCAAATAACGTCCCATTTTCAGGAGAAAAATGCAGGCAAGATTTTATGTTATAAATTTCAGATATTTTAAGGTAAGCATATTTTTATTTGAATTAGCTACTTCTGCTACATAAAACTTAGATAAAATTTGACAATTATTTGAATATAAATCGGAGGGAAATACGTTAACTACATTGAAATAAACACCATTAACCCTTTCACTCCGGGAAGGGCCACGTGGCTCATTTTACGTGGCTCATATTTTCCGGAGGTTGCAATTGCACTGAACATTGAAAGGTTGCAATTAAGAATGTGTGAGATTGTAGAATGTTGCAATATGGTATTTTTAATGTTAGAAGAAGAATTTTCAAACATGGTAGACGTTAGAATGCTAGAATATCAAACTTTGGATTGTTCTGGTTCGTCGAAGAAACGTCTTCTACAGAAGCCAAGAAGTTTAGAGTACGGGCATTGAAAGGTTGCAATTAAGAATGTGTGAGATTATAGAATGTTGCAAGGTGGTATTTTTAAAGGTTGGATGAAGAATTTTCAGATAGACGCTAAAATGCTGGAATATCAAACTTAGGATTGTTCTAGTTGTGAAGAAACGTCTTCTACAGAAGCTAAGAAGTTTAGAGTACGGGCATTGAAAGGTTGCAATTAAAAATGCGTGAGATTATAGAATGTTGCAAGGTGGTATCTTTAATAATGGAATGTAGAGCAATGGAATTAAGTAGATTGGAGTATGGTGATATAGAAGGGTGGATGAAAATGTTTAATATGTTCAAATATGGTATTTTGAAATTTATAGAAAAATAGAGAACATGACAACTGACTACATAACTATACTTAACAAACATATTTCTCTTTCCAGAAAAACATATATATGAGTCAATCAAAGATGACACTAACAGACTTCACGAAACGAAGCAGGCTGCGGAGGAGGTCACGAAGATTGAAAATAAGGTCGGCTTTGACCCAGGATCCATTGCAAAACTAGTAGACTTCGTGAAGGAAGCAGCAGAGAAGGACGTTGACTTGTCAAACAGAGCAGTGAAGCGTGACCAGACAGCAATAAAAAGAATGGAAATCGAACGTGGAAGCAACAATCAGATTGACAAGAAGTCAGAAATAAACAATGAGAATTCAGGAATAAAGGAAGAGCAACAAAAACTGAAAATTGATACAGAGTTGTTGAAAGAATCGGAAGAACGCTTAAGTAAAATAAAGAGGATGGAATTAATCGTGACTGGAATCGAAGCCGCAAAATATTCGGCCATGACGAGAAGGCAAGATAAACTAAAGAAAGATGTGGATGAGATGAATATATACAAAAGAGTGAAAAAAACAGTAGTTGGTAGGAAAGGTTTTGGAAAAAGAAGCGAAGTCACTAAAGTAAAAAAAGAGGTTGTTTGATATTTTTAAATTTTTAAATGATTGAATAATTAGGAACGTCGCCATTTATGGAAATTTGTTTAATTTGGATCAATATTTAGTTCATTAAATCCCTGAAAGTAACGAAAGTCCAATAAAAATAACTTGATAAGTATGTTTTTTCAGGGGGCATGGCGTCTCCATTGCGGCAAATGGCGTCTTCGGGGAAAAATGAAAATATGTATCCAAATGAGTTAAAATATGTATCCAAATATATTTAAACTATGTGAATCAAACCATTTTCCAGATAATTACTATAGGTTTTGTATTTCTTGAAATCGTACAGTTAGCAACATTTTAAAATTTTTCGTTTTGGGCAATATTTAATAGGTAAAAAAAGTCTTGTTAAATAGGTCTTTTGTTTCCTGTGTTTTCTGATTTATTTGACGTCATGGCTAAAAAAATCAACCATACTAGAAGGATTGAGAAAATATATCTGCCTCGATGTTGTTTATTAATGCTAAGATCAATCAAACTTTTGAGATACTGAGTAGAGACGTCGTCAAATGGGGTGTGATGAGGGGAGGTTTTCTGCACCCCCAACATTTAAATTGTCGATGTCAGCCGGCAAATCAGTACCTGTTTTTTAATACTAGTATAAGGTCAGACTCAGCAGCGTAAAGACCACGCTCATTTTGTCGGCACATGCAAGC